>JAWNMF010000484.1:0-304415 GCA_035044305.1 Drosophila nigritarsus | reverse complement strand
GACTTTTAAAAACATTTTTTAAAATTATTTACTCTATCGACTTCAATTTATCAGTTCTCCAACCCATTTTGTTAATGGTTTAAAAATTTGATTTTATTGGAATAAAATGATTTGATATAAAATTGAGTAATTGGGCTGCGGTGGCAGTTAAGTGAAGTCATGTTTGACTTTATGGCAAGTTGTCACTTTGTTTGAGATCAGCAGCAGTTTCAATTTTTACTGTCTGAATCATTAAAGTTTTGGCGTGACCAATAAGTCTAAAGTTAAGTGATGGGTAATGGTTCGAATCGCGGTTTATATTCGTAACCATTGAACCAAAAAGTTTGCAATAAATAAAGTGGTTTAAGAGCTATGCAAACCAAACAATTCCCATAGCTTCTGAAGTAAGCCTTGCAGCAGTGAACTGTCAATGGTTTAAACGCTTAATATACCACTCATAAAGATTAAATACAATTAATTCGTGGTTCGAAAACCAAAAGAATGAAAATGAACCAAATGGTTTCTGAACCACGTGGTTTAGAGGCGAACTAAACCAGATAGCTCATAAAAATGAGTTTAAACTCACGAACCATTGTACCAATTTTTTTTGAGTTTAGTAGTTTACGTGGTTTATCATTTTGCAAACCACGAACTAGTGAACCACAAAATGAATCTGGTTTGCGAACCATTCTAAACCACTTACCCATCACTAACAAAACAACTAAAGCTAAACAAGTAAAGTTCTGGTAATACATATTTCCATTTTAGTAATGAGGCAATTTAACAAAATATGAAAAAACCGTACAAAGAGAATTTGTTTTTATTGCTTTAAGACCTTCGCAGCTGTATCAATTATAATGATATGACTTGATGGCGGGATGAGTTAGAGTGGGATAAGTAAAAGTGACCCCGGCTAAGCATATGCATAAATCTCTAATCAAAACCTAAGCCTGAACCTAAGTTAATTCTTAAAACTAAACTTAAACCCTAATACTGACCAAAAATATAAGGTTAAGAATAAGTTCTACACGACCCTTAGCCAAAGTCCTATGTCAGCCAATTAATTTACTAGTCAAGCAAACAGAAATATGACCAAACCAAAAAAATGAATTGATAAACAACTAAACTAAAACATTAGACATAAAGAAATAAAACCATAAAACACTCATGAGAACTTTGTACCACGTGTTTCTCTAAGCCTTGTTGACTGAAGAAACAGTGCCTCGTAATGTTGATTTTTTATAGAGCATTTTTATGCTAAACAAAAATTGTCTGAACAATCTTCGACAATAAACAGTTCATCCAATATTTTACTCATAAAAATGGGCTTCAGCTCACGAACCATTGAACCAATTTTTTGTTCGAGTTTAGTGGTTTACGAACCTGAACCACGCTGTGGTTTACGTGGCTTATCATTTCACGAACCAAAAGACCAAAAAAATGAACCTGGTTTGCGAACCATTGTGAGCCATTTTGGCCTAAAGCCAAAAATAAAAATTTGTATAACGAGCTTTTTGAATTTCTCACACATAAAATAGTTTGGCAATGCTTACAAAACGGGCTTTGTTTTGCAATTTGCGACAAACTTAAATTTAAATTTGCGCCAAAAGCGCCAACGTTTTTATTGTTGGCAAAACGTCTATTTTTGATTTTTTTAATCAAATATTTTGATTAGTTTAATTTTATTTGTTTAGTTTTGTTATTTAGTTTGTCTAGATTGGTCCAACTAAAACTCATGGCCCAAAGCATATCTTAATTGATTATTGAGCTGGAAAGAGGGCTTAGGCTGTGTAATAGGATTGCCCATCAACTCAGGCATTAGCAGAATTTGAGCCGGTTTACCGAAAAAAGGAGTCATAAGGTAAAGCAAGAGTCAATGGGAGGAGAGTTGATGTGTGGTTGGTCAGGAGCCGGTGGTTCATGGAGCGGGAGTAGACAGTATCCCACTATTGCGCTTAAGCTGGTGAAGGCCTTTGACGAGCTGATTTTTGTGTTCTTGGCACTTGCTGCATTGCATTAAGAAGTTCGTCAATAGTTTAGTAGTCGTGTTAAATTTTATAATGTTAAAATCGTTTTTTTTTTCTAATTAAAACTCCAATTTTTTTTCGAACCAAGCAAATTAAGTAATGGCAGCCGCCCCGCGAGTTTATTTGATAAACTGAATTATGGAATGGTTGAGTGAGTTTCGAGATTTTTTATAGTGTTTTGATTTTAATATTTTTTGCGTTTGATTTTTAGTTGTTGTTGTTGTCTTGGTTTTGTTGTCGTCTTGGTTTTGTTGTCGTCTTGGTTTTGTTGTTTTAAACAAGGGCAAACATGGATTATTTTTTTTACATTTTCAATTTTTTTCCGAAAGGAATTTGAGTGCGTAGCGACAATTAAGTTTTACGCCAATTTCATAAGAGAGTAGTTGTGTAACGAAAATAAGGTTTTTTGTGGCAAATAACTGGCTTCTGGATGTCGAGTTGGTGCAACTTTGAAGTCGGGGCTGTCAAGTTAAAGCAGTCATCCTTGCGTAAGCCTGATGAGAAAGTTTATCATAATTTCTTATATGATCAATAATGGACGCGGCGTGATTTATTGTATTGTTGGCTACTGTACTTTTTTAAAAATTGTTACACAATTTTTTTATTTTGAATGAATTATTTTTATAAGTAAATTAATTAAAAAATTTTGCTTGTTTTTCAAATTTTTTGTTTTTGCTTTTACTTTGTTGTTGATTTTGTTGTTGTTTTTATGTTTGTTGTTTATTGACAGCTTTGATTTGCGCATTTATTTTTGCTTATTTTTCTTCTGTTCACCTGTAAACACATATACTGTGTTTTGTAGTTTATCCATTTTTTGTTGTTCTTTTCTGTTGTCTTTTTTACTTTCTCATTTTGTTGTGCACTTTTTTCTCATCTCATTTTTATTTGTGCAATTACGGTTTTTTCTTCTTATTTATGCTTATTATCATTTTTGTTGGTTTACCTTTACGTATTGCGCAGCGAACAACAACAGGAGGCAGCATCATCATTATCATTGTCTTCGTTGTCGCCGTCATCATTTACAATGCTATTTTAATATAATCTACATAGCTTTTTTACTGTTGTTGTTTATTGTTCTTATTGTAACTATTTGTGTCAACACTTTACAATTACTCTCGACGACAAACGCAGTTGTCCAGTCTTCTTCAACAAAACCTTCTTCGTCACCACCAACAAAAAACTGTCTGCAAATGATATTTTTTTGTTTTCAATATTATTCTCCGTTTAATGTCCTTGTACAATCATTTCTTCCACCGTTCTCCCCCCGTGTACTTCCTACCTTATTTCTTCTTTTTTCCTGCATTTATAACTCCCGCAAAAACAAAATTTTTCTTTCTTTTTTTACAAAATGTAAAATAACGCTTTGCATATGAAACGTCGACAATTATTTCTATTTTTATTACTCTTTTTTTTTATAAAATTTCGCGTTATGAACTACTAGGTGTATGTACTGAAAATTGTTCCCCATTTTTTGTTCTCATTTTGACGTTTGCGCCAAATCTGCTTTTTCGTTGTTAATGTAACCATGGCGCTACTGTACAGTGTTCCGTATTGTTGTCTTGTGCATTGTTGTCAGTTGGACCTTTTGCCATTTGAATTGTTCAGTTGGGTTTTTAATTTGGCTTCTTTTAGTGTTTTTTATAAGGAAACTCTTGATTACGCTATTTAAAATGTTTTTAATTTACTATAATTTTACAAATTATCAGTATTTTGTTTTGATGCCATTTTTAGGGCGAATATGTCTGATGATATATTATATAGGCATTGAGAAGCCATTGGAGAAACTTCAATAAAAAATGTAATGTACTGTATAATGTTTGAAAGTTACATGTAAATAATTCTACCGTTATGTAAATTTTATAATTTTATGTGTCTTTGTGCAAATTTGTCCGCACACCAGCTAATGTATGCTACTTATAATAAAAATGAAATTTAAATTTGGCACTTTCCTAAAATTACACTTTTTAAGTCATTCAAAAATTGCAAAAAAATTTATTAATTGATAAAGTTGTTTATTTTAATTAAATTAGACAAATAGTCTTTTCAAAATGTAGTTCCTTGTAAAAGTCTGTTGCTCCGTGCAAATTGATGTTGACGTTTTTTTTGTAAAATGGCTTTTTGTCTGCATTTTTTGTCCAGCGAAATGAACTTTTTTGTTTGTTGTGGAGTATGGCCCCGCCGGGTTTCGCAAAATATTTATAACTAATTTGACCTTTTTTTTGTTGTTGAACCCATAACTATAAGATTATTTTACGTTTCTATTTGTTGGCTGTTGCAGTTTGTCTTGATTACGGTATTGATTGTGCAACAAGTCAAATGAGAACGCGGTAAACGTGTTTAAGAAATTAGGTTTTGATTTGCTTTTTTGCCGTATGCATTTGTTTCTTTGCATATTTCTATCTTTTCGCTAATATAATAATAACTTTTTTCAATTAAATTTGAAAAAAAAATATATTGTAGAAGCTTTGTCTTTTGAGATAGTCAGCGGGTTTTTGCAATCTGTCTTAAAAGAAATGTAAGGTGAAGATAGTTGGTGTTGACTGACAAAAAAGCGCCAAAACAATAGCGCCAGTTAAAGTGGGATCTTTATATCAGAAATATCTGAAATGTATCACTCGAACAGTTTGCTAGAATTTTATGACGATAGAGGCATTGGATAACCAGTTGTATAATCGAACAGGCATTTCATCATAAAGACATTTTTTTATCACACAGACTTGACTCTATATATTTTGTCATATTTTTTTTGTCACATTTTTGGTGTTAACTATCGCTTAATAATTTGGCGTTCCGTTTCACTGTTAATTGCTTTTTTGGCATTCTGTTTAAAATTTGTTTTGTTGAAGTTGTGTTGACTTTTGTGCAATAATTTACAAGCCATACTGTCTACTGCACGTTGTCGGTTACCCGCACATTTTTTCCATTAGCAATTTTGAAATTTGAATTGGTATTTGACTCACAAGTCAAGGGGCAAAGAAAAGAAATTTGTTATCTTTCGTTTAATTTTATTTTTATTGTATTATAAAAAGTTTTTTTTGGTCGTTTGTTCGTTTTTTGGGGGTTATATCTTGCCTCTGTTTGACCTTACTCATTTCCATAATATTGAATGATACTTAAATTGTCGGTAAAGAAGTGGTTGCATGTGTAATGTAGGTGTGGTTTTTGTGTTGTGTATGGGGCAAAGCAGTTGTTTGCACAATTTCTTATACCAAAAAAGTTTCGACTTTTTTTGGATAATTTTTATAGAAAAAAATTTCAGTTTTTTTGTATTTTGTAGATTTTCTTTTTCGTTTTCTGCGTTTGAAAGGTTTGATCGTTGGCGCTTAATTTTGGTGATGTTTCAGCTTTTAAGTTTCCCAGTTTGGCAATTGTTACCGATTTAGCTCCGGTCATACTGTAAAAAAATTTAAGACCGGTAGCAAATTTTAAAATAGTTGGATTTAAATCAGACAATATCCCTCTTCAAAATTTTTTATAAATCAGATCGTTTAATGAAATGTAACACTATAAAATAGTGTTTTACCAATTTCTCTGTAAAAAATGAGCTCTATGTTATAAAAAACATGTATGAAATGGTAGCAATTAAGACCGTTTAAATTTAGTTTTAATATGAGGAATCATTTGGTAGCCTTTGATAACACTGGTGGGAAATGTTTTGGTTTCATTTTCTATAAAAGAAGTTGTATTTTTTAGCTTGCGATGAGGTTTGCTGTAGTTTGAGTACAGGAAAACGGATTTATGCAATTGTTTGGGTGTGCGGACATAAAGGCGTACGGACAAAAAAGACGCATAATTCAAAAATAAAAATAAAACGGAATAAATTTTTTTTCATAAACTTTAATCAAAATATAGTACTTTTTATGTTGATTACCGTGTATTTATGTAAAAATACTGCATTTATGTATATTAAAAAATATTCCGTTACACTATTTTTATTTTTTTTAATTTGCGACTTTTTGTTCTAGAGTCGATTATTTTATTATTTGATCAAATTATTACTTTTATTTTGGTTCTAGATTGACCAAACCAAAAGCCCCATGAAGTTATAGCCCGCCCCCACTGATTGTTAGAACCAATTTGCGCCAACACAATGACTGTTCATCCGCCAGCGCCTGTCATATATTCTAATCCAGTTAACAATATAAATTTAAATGATAGAGAAGCAAAACCGACAGGTTCTCATCAACGGACCAGCGCAGCGCCGACTGTAAATTATGAAGGCGGCTCGTTGCTAAACAGGGTGCTCAAGTTTCGCCAACTCCAAAGCGCCAGCCAACTCTTTTCGATTTCCGACTACGATGTAATCACCGAACTGGTAAATGCTTTCTTTTGTTTTGATAGCTTGGTTTTTTTTCAAAGATATTCGATATTGTACTATAAGGAAATTAGGAAATGAATAATTATTGCTATTTGATTGGTATAAATGAAGGAGTGACTCATGATTGACATTTGAAATTTTATTTGAATTTTTTTTTTATTACCATGTTAGTCACCTTTGGCAAACTTGTTATTGCAGTTTTTTGATTAAATTATTAAGGATTGTGTTGGGTTTTTTAGCACTTTGGTTTTAGACTTGTAATTGGAAGTTAACGAGATTGAGGAATTTTATTTATGCTTTGAACTTTGTCGTTATATTTATTTATTTACGTTTAAGATGCAAACGCCACCACATTACAATAGAATAATAGTACAAAGATATACATAATAATTAGACGAACGTTTCCTCTATTGGTAAAAAGAACAAGACATGAAATAACGAAGAAAAAAAAATGAAGTTATACATACCATTCTTGATTTTTTTTACTCTAATTATTAGATAATAAGCGATATTGATTAAATTTATTTCCGAAAGACTAAAACACTACCGTTTTAAGCCGCCAAAAAAATACAACAAACTGAATTTTTGGAAAATTATTTCAAAAATGGCAAAATTTTGCCAAAAAAAATATAAAACAAAAATTTAAATCATCAGTTAATATTTTTCATAAAATTTGCAAATTTCTTTTTGGATAGCAATTTGCACGCAAAAGGTTAACAAAACAGAAGGGGCGATAGCTAACAATATTACTGAGTTGATAACATTATTGAAAAACGAACATAGTTCTTTAATCTAATTATTGGAGACGGGTTTTAACATGGCGTTATGCCAAAAATAAGCGAAAACTTTTTTTGTGCCAGTTTTTTTAAAAACAAAATCTACTGTTACTTATAACTTGTAGTATTTGCCTCTAATTGCTCTTTCTAAAATCTAATTGATAAAGTTTATAAGATGTTTATGCGTAGCTTCTCCGGCTAAGCTTTACAATATAC
The DNA here is from genome assembly GCA_035044305.1 of Drosophila nigritarsus. Lineage (NCBI taxonomy): Eukaryota > Metazoa > Arthropoda > Insecta > Diptera > Drosophilidae > Drosophila > Drosophila nigritarsus. The sequence goes on along the minus strand of JAWNMF010000484.1, from coordinate 297,099 downwards.
TGAAGTGTTAAACACAAGGGGAAGCTACTTGTTATTAAACTCAAATACATATTAGTGTCAATAGTTTTGCGAAAACTGTTTTGATTTCATATTTTTACGTGATGTAGCATGCGTTCTTTCAGCGTCCCGCACTCTTTCAAATCAAAGAAATGTTTAATGATGTCAACTATGTAAAGAACACAAATGATCAGAGCATTGTTGAGCTAGTGCTTTCTCGCCTAACCGCCGCCATACGGTATCAATCCTTTCATTTTGCGTGAAATTTTTTTTTGCATTTGTATGTTTTAGTGAATCGTCGTGCATTGAAACATATGCTCCCGCATTTGTAGACGTGCTTGAAGCTTGTTTGTCTCATCAAATGTATACCATCTCAGAAAATAGACCATTGCAGGACAGTCCACACTGCAAAATTGCGCTTGATCTTTTAAGCACTCTCTTTTTGGTAGGCTTATTGATTTAATTTGGCTTTTTCGTTTGATTTTTTTGAAGATGAATAGGAAAAAAATGATTGCTCTATAAATTTTTTTCCAATTTAGTATCACAGCAAAAAGTCAGTTATGACTGTCGCGATTCCCGTGGCGATCAAGGCCCTTAGCAACTCGAACCTAGAGCTTGTTCGCAACACCTCGAGCTATTTATCATTATCCGCCATTCATAACGGTCGGATTTTGGCACAATATTCCATTCAAATTATTTCAAACATTATTAACGGTATTGCATTTCCATGTTCAGTCGTTCGCTGAGACAATTACTTTTCCAATATTTAGGTAATTACTCGCTGGTTCGCGTTCTTCCGCAAGTCTATCCGGAAAACCGTGAGCCATTTCATGCTCATTTATCGCCGCTCTTTCGCCTCCTGCAATATTCGGCGACAGGATGTGTCGGAAAAATTGTGCCTTCTTCAGCTAGCTTCAATGATTACTAACACAAAACCCGACGTATGTCATAATTTTGTTCGCTTTTCCAATTTTTACGTGCTTTCTTTTTAAGCTAATCATTCCACATTTGTCGGAGTTCGACAAATTTTTGATGAGCACAACAACAAGTACCGCAGTTCTTCACATCTATTTGTCCTTGATCTGGATGAAACGTGTCGACTGTCTAGTTGGCCAGCTATTGCCATTAAGGTGCGCCGCTCGCAATTGCCCGACTCAAAACAATTTAACAACAATGGCAAAAATCATTGGTGTCGTCGGCCGATTAAACGCGGAGATGGCGATGGTGGCTGTGCAAGACCTTGTTGCTTTGTGCCAAAAAAGTAGTGCCGAGAACTTGCCCATTTTACTTAAGGAGATTGAAGGTCGGTTTCTGTGTTGATATACTGTTGTGGATTTTGGTGCTCATTGAGACGTAGAATTTTGTTTCCAAATTTTTAGCTTACTACTGCATTGACAGACGTGTAATGTGCTATTTTTAGTGGTAGCGGAGGCATATCCTCATTCAGTCCAGGGACACATGCCAACCATCAAAAATGTTGTGCGAGGATCAAAACTTGACTCTTTCATCGTACATGCGAATTCGTGGACTTATTCCAAAGTATGCGTGGTTATGTTGTATAATAATGTTGGTATTAATGTTGGCTTTTAGGGACGTTGATCATCGATGTTTAACGGCTGATGAGGCGGCAATAGAAGAATCGAACTACAACACTGATAAAAATGCTTTAGGCGTATGTTCAAACATATTTGACACAATCAGTGGTAAATTCATCGATTCTGCAGAATCGTTGTTGACTTATTCAACGTCTTCATCAACGAAACATTTGCAAGAGCACAAAAGCCTATCCAATTCAGGAAACTGTCCAAATGACCCAGCGCCAGCAACCAGTAATTATGGTTTTGAAATTCAACAGACAATGTCACCGACCCAGAGTCTGCTATATAGCGTGCCGTCGGTGGCATTATTGAGCTACAACAAAGACAATACCATAAAAGTTAATGTTTATTCTCCTAATGTTATAACAACACCGGACGGATTAAATATTATTCAAACAAGCCAACATACAATGCCCGAAAATAATAGTATTGGTGAGTTGGATCGAAACATGAAAACTTTAGCAGATTCTTATAAATTACGGTCAAATGGATCTTTAGCGTTTCCTAATCGCTCGTTTCTAAGCCTGGCAAACGCAAACAACCAGAGTGCTAGGTAATTGTTGCTTTGTTATTACGAATTAAAAAAGGTAGGCAAGAACAGATAAATTTTTTAAGCTTAAAGCAAGGAGATAATTAGCTTTTTTGGTAAAGCTTTGCCTAGCTAAGCACATGGTGTCTCCTTATTTTAGTTCAAACTTTTAGTTACGCGTCTTCGCTATTTAACAGTGAAATTCCTCCAATCAGCTCAAATTCTGTACTTAATACCGACTCAAAACTGAATGCACATGGAAATATTGTAGGAAGGCATATTCAAATCAATGAAATCCCCAGCACACAAACGACAGAGTTGACAAGAGGAGTTCATATGATAGGACCCGGATTATTATCTCCGCAACGATCTCCACCTAAAGGAATAAACGTAATTTTGCGCAAAAACATCCAAAATTGGCCGCTACGTTTGCCATCGACAGCACAAGCACCTGGAAATATAGGTAAGCCTCAAATATCATATGTGAAAGTTAACACTTAGGCGAGTCCGGATTGCAAAAAATGAAAATACTTCAAGCCTAATGTTCAAATAGCAGAAAATTAATCGAGTAACACAAATATTCAGAATCATGTAGAGATAGCCTAATAGACCAATGCATAACGCAAATATATTTTTCTTTTCTTAGCAAATTATTATAAACGATATTTAGAAAATGGCCGAAACCCATTGGGCTCAGCCGATTTATCCAGCAATCAGTTGAACGCTTTGTCTCCCTATTTGTTGTCCACATTCTTCCGCGACGGCGTGCAATTCTCTCCGAAAAAATTAAGCGACCCTGCCATACAGCCATCGACACGCACGCATTCAGAGGCGAAAATTTCCTTGAAAACTCCAGTTCATGTATTATTTTGATAAATTTGTTGATATATATGTGAACTCTTTATAATTCTAGATTGGGAAAGACGGTAGAGTACGACCTGTATCCAGCTACAAATACAATACTTCGTCAGATTGGGTTCCACCAGCAGAAAGGTTCTCGCAAATCTATGAGGAAACAACGACGGTATTCCCTGTGAATGGAACAGAAACAGTAATCCAAAAGACGAAGAAGAGCGGCGGCGGAAACCAAACCAAAAAGTTTGTCGACGAACACATGAGCGTAAAACACTTCAAAACGCAATCCGCAGAGATTAACAATTCACATTTAAAGTTGAGCAACGATTGGAAGGTATTTTTGCAAAATTCGTTATGTTGATCTGTTATAAAATAGATGTTTAGGACAGCTTTGAAAATCGCGGTGATGTTGTAAAGAAATTTGTCGAAAACCGCAAAGCCAAAATTGGTCGCTATATTAATGAGCTTAGCATCAAATACCCGATTCCCATACATTGTACAATAGAAAATCCGAGCAAAGGTAAATTTTTTCGGTTGGTTAATCGTTAATTTAATTGGTTGTTTTGTTGTTACTTTCAATATATGTTTGTTATTATTATTGAATTAAACTTTATTACAAACAGTAGGCTCTAGGACAAAAAAACGAAAAATTTAAAAAAAGTAGAAGGGAACAATTTTTTTTAGAATTTTTCTGACATTAATGCAGTAAATAACACAAAATGTCTCGTACTATGTAAATAAATTATGGATAAAATTTATTCTGTTACACTAATTTTTATTTTGAAAATTTGCGCATCTTTTTGCCTGCACAGCCAAACAATACTTTGACAATGCGTTGTATAAGCAAACATTACTATGTTTGAAATGAAACAATGTGTTTTAATTAGCGAAATCATTTAGGAAATAAAAAATGTAGAATGCGAATCTACTTTGGTTGCCAAATGAATGACGCCAAATATTGCGTCTTTCCCAGCATTAAAACGTTATTTAACTTTAGAACAAAAATTCCAGCCGTCTGGATTCACTTAATGTTTCTGCAGGTTTCTTCAATTTTATTACTTTGAAAATTAAAGAACCTAACTTTTCCATTTTCAGATTGAAGCAAAATTTATCGAATTGACGGGAAGAGTGCATTCTCAACAATCCGAAGAATTCCAGAATTTGAACAATTGCTGGAAAAGTTTGCCAAAAGACGTCACCAAAAATCGTCCTTTTGTGACATTGGTTACTTCCGCTTTTCCGTCAGTTAAGGTTTCAATTGTTTGATTGTAGTTTTTGTATTAGGTGAATACCTATGACTCCGCGTCTTTTTTTGCATTTTTAACTACTTGAAACTTTCAAAATTTATTAACAACATTTATTAAAAATAATTTCCATTGTAATTGATAACATTTTCCCAGAAATTAGGCAGTTAATGGCTTCCACCATTCAAAAAATTTGTCAGTTTTGAAGCAATTCATTCATTGAGCTATTCTTGGACTTGGTGGCAATTTTGCAAGCTCTGCTCTTCCAAACCGTAAGCCATTGAACGAAAAAGGTGATAATCCGACGGAACGATGTCTGGAGAGTACGGCGGGTGCGGTAAGATTTCCCATTTGAAATCGATCAGAGTGCCATTCACGGATTTTTGGATAGTCAAAGTCAAGCCATTTTTTATTGCGGGTGACGATCCGGTGCAAAAAAAAACTTTTTTTGAAAACGTTTAAACAACACGCTGTTTTTCGTTGCTCTTTGTTCCTTTCCTATATTTATAAAGCATCCATTTCCCTCCTTTCAGAATTTTTCCCGTAGCGCGAAGACGAACGGAAAGCGTTTTCTGCATGACGTTAAGAGAAGATGCAAGCTGTTTTTGCGTTTGCGCGGCGTCCTCGTTCAACAAAGCCTGCAGTTCTTCTCTGGTGGCGTTTTTCTTTAGATGGAAAAAGATGACTAAAACTTCCCGTAAATGACGTTTATTAGGAACAAAATTGGAAATATTCTAACCTTAATTTAGAACGTTTTAGAAGATTTTTAGCAAATCATACATAAATAGAAAGCTAATAATCGGAGAAAACAATAAATAATTTGTTAAATAAAAAATGTTTTATTCAAACAAAAATAGAGCCACAAATAAAAAAGCGGAGTCATCGGTATGTCAAATTATTAATCTGATAGCTGGCTCTCATTGCACTGCCAAAATAAACTTTGTTTTGGGCAAGCTGCGGCAATTTCAACTTTTGCAAAAAATTATTTTACATACGATAAAATTATTGACCTACAAAACCAAATTTTATTGTTTGAAAAATTTTTTTTTGCGTCTGTTTGTAAAAGTAATTCCCAAATTACAAATGCTCTTTCGATATGTTGTCCCTTGTGAGAGAAGACAATGTTACGTCGGGCAAATGCAGTAAGCAAAGAATTCAACACCTAATATTACAGTTAAAAATTTTGGGTTTTTTTCATATTTAAAATTCATTACTTTGATTTACAGGAACAAAGTCAGCTATTAAAAGAACTACAAGAATCGCGTTATTTTGATTCATTCAGCTTCGATGCACCAAAAGGCAAATGGGCGTGTTTTGGTTGTGCACACCCGGAGAAAGTGAAGTAAGAATGGATTTATACAGTAAAGTTAAAATCCTTTCAAAACGTCGAAATATTAACAAAAAAATTTTTTGAAATGTCAAACATCCGGAAGGTTTTTATTGACATTGCAAGTTAGAAGCTAGTGTTGTGTGTCTACAGTAAAAGCATTGACGCAGCCTCATCATTTGCTCAATTTCCACAATAACAAAACGTAGATCATGATCGGCATCAGGCTTTATTAATATTTTCTTATACTTCAATGCATTTTTTTTAGGTCATTACTCTTGAAATCTGACGGCAATGAGTCGAGTTGCCCTTTGCTTGAAGGCCATTTAAAAGAAAAGCGCAGCAACAATACAAGGCGTTGGAGTTTTTTTCGACGTTGGCACACAAAGTATTTTACGTTGAATGCTGCAGCTCTGACATCTTCGGAATCTCGTGCGATTTGCAACGTAAGCTTTATTGATTTGATATTGCTGTTTGTATGCTACAGTTTAATTTTTAGAGTGCTACCGATAAAATGCTCACTCCTTCAATAGATCTGCGCAAGATTTGCTCGGTTAAGTCAGTTAGCCGTGGACGAAAGAGTCGAAAAATGCTGCCGCGTGCATTTGAAGTTTTCACAGAGGACCGCGTGTCGTACGTTCTTAAGGTATATGTACTTCATGTTTTATTATTTTTTTATGTTTTGGCTCACAGATTTTTATAATTATTGTTTTTACTTTTTTTAAGTATAGTAATTCCTGTTTTTTTTAATTTTCAGGTTAATGTGACGCTTAATAAGTAATGTTTGTACATTTTACAGCTCCATAAGCACTTTAATCTGTTAGGTTTTATAATTCAGAAACAGTGTAGACAGGCATGTTGACAGAATAGATGTGCTTTAAATTTTGTTAAATTGTTTATCTTAATTGTTTTATATATTATTGCCATTTTTAGGCAAACGACCGCAAGAAAGCGGAAGAATGGTTTCAATGCCTTCAGATAGCTGTGGCACAAGTCCAACGCGAAAAAAGTTTTTCTAATGACAGATTGTACATATGATCGTCAAATCCATTTTACAACTGAATTAAAAGAGCGAACGTATACGCATTTAAGTTTATACAGTTGGGAATCAATAATTATAATGTTTCTCAATTTTTAAATTAAATTCAATTAATAAATGAATTTTTGTACTGAAAGTCTTTTATTTTTTACGAGGCTTTGTTACCGATTTTGAGAAAACAGAAAAAATTTACTTATAAATAATTTTTTTCCACTTAAACTTTGTATAAATTCATTGTTGTCTTTGTTTAAAATTTACGTTACCATTCTTCGTTGTTAAATTTTTCTTGGCCCAGTTCTGTTCTAGTAGGACCTTGTTGTGTCTGCCCTTGGGCAAGTCATGAATTTGATTTATATTTAAATATTTCCAAAAATTATATTATCACAATTCTTCAGCATATTGTTCTAATGATCTTTCAACTTGTCAGCAAGTTCAATTCCAAAGCTTTTAAAAGAATTTTTGATATTATAGCATTTATTTATTAATTTAAAAGGAGTTGTTCTATGTTTTTACGCTATAAAAAATATTATTTAAGTAAACAAAAATTTTAATAAACAATGATATCATTGAAATTATTGAAATTATTGGATAAACTGTTATTATAAATGGTTGTCGGTTCGAAGTCAGTTAAATGAAATGATTTAAACAATTGTGTTAAAAAATTGTATTGATTAATTAAATATGTGCTTAAAAAAATTTTTTTTTTATTTTGAAAATATTTTGGTAATAAGAATTGAGGAGCGCGGAATTAAATTACAAGAATCAGTAATAGTGAATGATTAAAAACTGGTCCAGAAAGATGGAAAGCGTTTCTACTGCAGTTTAAATTTTTTTGACGTACACTGACTGTTTAATGGACTATTAACTTATACAAAAAGGAAGCAAATTAATTTTCTTAAGATAGTAATGGCTGATGAGAAATTAATAATTAATGTTAGTGCAAGGTGTAATTATTATAAAATCACGATTGCATAGGGTAAGAAAGTTAGCGGTGTTAAAAAGCATAAGTATTGTAACATAATATTTTTGAGTTTTTAATATAACGACATTTTATTGCATATCTAATTTTTGTGGTACTTCGGTCTTAGCTCATCTTTCCGTAAGAGGATGAAAGCGTTTGACTTTAGCCCAAATATTTATTAAAAAAATTAAAATAAATAAATTAATGAAGTCTGGGCACGTGGGCGTCAAGTCATTTTGTTGCCGCGACTTTGACGCTGCTTATAAAGCTGATAGATATTAGTTGTTGCGTTTATTTTTGCTAGCAGTTTTGCCAGTGTTACGAAAATCATTATTTACAATTCAGTTCAACCTACAATGTAATGCTTTAAATTATTTTTTGTGTAGTTATGGCATACGATTGTCGGCTCGGAAGCAGTACAGTCAAAAAATTTGATAAAATTGTGCATGCCCGTTGTGGCCGAAAAAATTAATTGAACATGTGTTTGATTTGTTTGATCTTGAATAATAGTGATTGTCCTAAGTTTTTTTTACTGGAGTTAGTATCGGTAATTTTTTTTTCAGAGTATAATACAATTTGTGTGCTGATAAAGTATACGTTTGTTTGTGTTTTTTTTTTGCGTTTAGGTGAGTGAACACAGCTTACAAATTATAGCAAAACTGTATTAGCGATTTTTAAATATATTTTTTTCTTCATTAACGCCCGCAATACCGGTAAAACGGCCCGGCCCTTCAGACCAATTGTTTAACCTCTTTTGAATTTGCGCCTGACAAAATGTCCATAGACAATCAACCAGGACATTGTATATTAGTAGTATAGATTGTACTTTGCTCAGCTTTTCATGTTCGATCTGATTATAGGGGCTCGGTGGCTAAAACTAACTTGGAATCCTTCTTGGCTATTTGACCTTTCCAGCCAATCCCAGGTTTTTTTTTACAAAATGTGGAAAAATTGACTGAACGCCAAGTTTTTAGTATTTTGTCAAAATTTAAAATTTAAAAAATGTTAAAAATTATTGACCTTAAATTGATAAAAATGTGAAGATAACATTAATGTTGCTCATTTACCTTTGTTGGGCGCGTTCGAATTTTGTTGCTTAATGACTAAGTCTTCACATTGCTATAATAAAAATGGGCTATGCTTTGTCTACATAACGATTAAGATTAAACCCTTTGAATCGACCCACGTGGCATATATTTTTGGGACCGCTTGACAAACTGCTCTAATGTACATCCATTTTCACAGCCCGTTACTTTGTTAGTTATGTCGACGTAAGATTTTTCGTTTGGCGGCCAAACGAGAAGCTAGATAATTTTTATTGAAAAAGCGTTTAATTCTGCATTTTTAGGTTTACCTTGACGTAATATTCGTTATTTGTTGCATTTTCCCACAACTCTAAGGTTATTGCTGCGGTGTATGGCGGGATGACGCGCGCGCCTATCACCAAATTGTCCTCTAAACCGAGTGTGCAAGAAAGCCCTGTTAGTGTACTGTCGTGCTAAAATTAAATGTTTTACTGTTTGGCTTAAAATTGATGGCTTGCATCATACTTTGAACTTTCAAGTACAAATAAATTTTCGGGGTCTGTAATTTTAATGGATATTTTTCCGGCATAGCCCCCGCTCCTCGTCGGATTTTTTTTTGCGATTGTTTTCTGTTATATAAGGCAAGAGTGACAGAAACATCAAAACCCTATGAAAAAGTGGCTAAAAATTTCAGTTTTGAAAATAAAAATTACCTAGTCTACTTTTCTAAGTTTTCCCTAAACCACTTTTTAAACTGATTTGGTCTTTCACATTTAAATTAAAACTTTTTTTTTTTGCTTTTTTGTTGTAATGCAATAGGTGTTAAAAATTTTTTCATGTTTTAAGAAAGCTTATCGAAACGAAAAAGTAGGAGAAATTAATATGCAATTGGCTTAGCGTTTTGATGTTTTGTCAGAACATTTTTTATAGTGAATAGCCTACCCCAGATAAAGCAATGTATTTTAGACGCCGGGTCGAGTCGCAGGGCGTGTCTAAAATCTACTCATTTGTTTATTGAAATTATTGTTATTTTCGAATTATTTCTGCAGGAATGTAAATCTTTTAAATTTTAGGTAAGATGATTATCATGTTAATAATCGATGGAGGTCTATTACCGTACCATTGTTGTTCATGCATTCAACCTTTAACGTTATTTTGTCGATGAGCTCTTTGAGAATGTGTCCACCCTTAAGCGTCCTCAATTCACTGAAGTCAACATTGTTGTACGGCGCCAGGCCTGAATTTTATTTTCTTCACTTTTATATTTCTTTGACTACAGATTACTTATAAAAGATACCGAGTCCGTAGGTAAACATTTGAGCTTGATTAAACAACTTTGTTAATCTATCAAGAACTTCGTCTGTTACCCAATCAGGCAGCTTCAATTTGTGGATTTTCTGAAAATAATATTTTTGTTTACCTTAGCCTATGGTAATTTCGCTATGGAAAAAGCATACTTCAATGTTAAAAATGTCAGTCAAATGCCACACGGTGCTGAAGTAAAAATTGTTGCCTGTCAACTTTGAAATATTTTTATGAATTCCTTAATTGGGGAATTATTACTAAATTTTTTTAGGCTTTTTCAATCTCCATTGAATTACCTCATTGTCGGCTTGCACTTTTTTGTACTCGGGAGTCTTTTCAATAATTTTATAATACTTGTAGGATCTAGCGCATTCCACAATCTAAATATATAATAAATTTTTGGGGTAATTACGGGAACAGAGCTTTGCGTATGTTTAACTGTTACCTCAACATTGGCATGTACAGGAACGGGATTATAATTTGTGGGCCAGGCTTTTATCTTTGGGTTCCCTTTTTGTAGTGCAGAATAAAAGCCAACCATATTTGATTTGGCACTGGCTATCGTCCGGTTTGAATTTTGTGCTGTCACAGAAATCTGGAATGGTTTGTGAATTGTGTTAGCTTTTGGGTGAAAGAATTAATTTTGCCTCGTCGCTCTTGTATGTTTCACTCAAAAATCGTTTTTTGTCAATGTATTCGGCGCGCAACTTTTTCCCCAATTTGAATTGCTGTCCCATGCCTAGCTAAATTTGTTTTTAAGATGCAATATTTTAATGCCTTAAAGGCAAAAGAGATGAAATTAGACTGGTGGATTACAAGGGAAGTGCCGTAGAAAAAGTTTGGATTAAGCTAATTAGCCTAAAATATAAAAAAGAAAAGCTAATAGTGCATAGATTAATTACTGCTGTGAGTTGACCCCAGCCCAGTGGCCACGTATCCTCTTGATAGGGATCATTTTTGTAAGTCCAGAGAGGCGCCCGGTCACCATGACGCCATATCTAGAAAAATGTAAATTTAAAAACTGATAAGTTTGGCGTGCATAATTATTTAATTTGAAATGTTCATACTGATTGAACAAAGATGAGAGTGTCTTGTGTTCTTGAACGGACTTGAGCAAATGAAATAATTGCAATAAGCGACAACATGTACCCTTTCATAGTTGCCAGTTGCTAGAAAGCTTTGCATTTTTATAAAAGTATAAGTATGTATACTTTTAACGAGTGATAATAAAAAAATGGGATTAGTATAAAGCTGTCAGGATCAAGTCTTTTTAATATATTGCTAGAAAAAGTATTATGGCCTGGAGCGTTCTAAATCTAAATAATTGATCAACACAGTGTGCTCGTAGTAATTGTTATTTATTATTCACGCTGAATTAGAACCCAACGGTCATATGTTTTTAGCAAGTTTTTCTATTTATGAAAAAGTTAAAGTTCACTCACAAAAAAAACTTGCTATAAAGCCTCTATGCAGTTGGACCTCAATGTAAGCTAATGATTTTTTTTAATTTTCCTTACGCTTTTAAAAGCTTCCAAAAAATTCTGAATTAGACACGAGGAGGTTTTCCGAGGCGCAAAATTGCTTAAAAATGGTTGAGAATTGAGCCCAGAACAAAATGATATTTTAAGAAGCAGCGTAGCCACTAGACTACACTCCTTTCCCTGTGTAGTGAAACATCTCGTAAACATTGCGTTCGGAAAAACCACAAATTGAGAATGTAAAAAGTAGTAAACAACCCACTATAAAAGGAAGTAAACAATAGTGTAAACGAGTCAGTCTTAGAAAAGATTAACATCAGATAGGCTAGTCGCATATTGCTCCCCTGGTGAACAGTGGCGCAGAATAATTATGTATATTAACCATAATATAAATTATAATATATTCAATAATTATTGTATTACACAACACATACATAATGTGTACCGTATTATGTTTGAAAATTATAAGCAAATTTATTCTGTTATACTAATTTATATCCTTATATTTTGCGTTTTTTGTCCATGTCTATAAATCCGGCGTTTATTTGTTTGTACACCACATTTCTAGGTGTTGAAAAAAGAGACCAACATACTTATCGATTAACTCATAATTTTAATGTGTTTTTTCAATTAAGCTATCGGGCTTGAATTTTTGTATTTTTGTTCCCCTTGATTAAGGAAAATTGATCACGAAAAACAACAGAAGCCCGAAAACAGTTGGCAAATCATTGATTGGCCATTATACACAAAGACATACAAAACAAAAATATCTTTTTTTGTTATGTGTGCAAATGCAATATATTTACGCAACGCAAATTCTAACAATTTGTATTCTACGTCAAATATGTTCTTTCAAAAAATGGCTAAAACACCTATTTTTTTGCGCTGCAGTAGAATAAATTACGAAGTCTGAACAATGTTACAAAACCTTGTCACTATTAGTTACATTAAAATATAAACGTATGGGCTTGATCTTACAAAAAAATTCATATTTATGAGCTCGATTTCACCAAACGAAATCATCCTTTGGGGCCTGATCTTGCCAAAAGAATTTTTACTTATGGGCCCAGTATCACCAAAATCAGGAGCGGAACAAAAGGAGGAAATGCAAAACAAAAAGAAATTTATTCTCAAAAATTTTTTTTTAATTTTTGCAATAACACAAAACTTTTTTTTTCAGTCATAAAAGATGGAGAAAAAACAATAAAATTTTATTTTAATGATCAACTCTTCATCTTCATTAATATTTATATAAACCAATCAGCAGAATTTGTAAGAACGTGGGAAATTGTTCACATTTTTCAATACATTATGCAAATAGTATTCCTGTACTTTGACTAATTGATATTGAGATTGAATTTTGAAGTTGATTATTCAAATGTTATGACTAATCCCCTGCTCCTGACTGCCTTTAATGAAAACAAAAGGAAAATATTTATGGCATTTCAAAACTTGCTTTCCTCCTTTACTGGGCTTTGTGACTTAATAATTTTTCATATAAGCAAGGATCATAAACAATACGATTGCCCACTAAATTGATACAATAATACCGGGTTGGACTAAATTTGAAATTGTTGTGCTTTGCACTTAATGCATTAAACTTGTGTAAAATGTTTGCATGCCGAGCTGATTGGCTATCTATCCATTTTTTTATTGTCAAACATAACAATTTAAGTATGAAATTTTCAATTTGTGAGTTCAACACATTCTTAATTGTGGAGCAATCCATTAAGCTTTGACCAAGCGGAGAAATTTTTTAAATGTATAAAAATGAGTAACTGCGCCTTATAATGTTTAAAAGCATACCATAATAAGATTTTAGAAAAGCTCGTTTTTCCTGACTTGGTAATGTCCCCATTAGCACAATATTCCTTCAATGAAAGCTGGGGAAAGTATTTTTCGGACCTTTTTTCAAATTGCTGGAGTGTGCAACCTTTTTCGCAGCCGGAAATGTTTTTAGTTACTTCTACATAAGACTTTTCTGCTGGAGCCCAGAGAAGAAGCTAAACAACAAAATTAAGCTTACATTTTGTTAAAGGTAGTAATTTTGCCTTGACGTAAAACTGATTGGAAGAACCACTTTTCCATAGCTCAAGGGTTATGGCTGTAGCATATGGGGGGAAATCTTGGGCTCCAAACACCTCGTTGTCGTGAGTGCCAAGCACTGTTGAAAGACCCGACAATGTTGAGTCGTGCTAAAATCAATTTAGTTTTATCTTATAATTTTTTATTTGGCTATTACTGCAGCTATATCATTATCAAACCTTATCCAGATAAAGCATGCCAATGACCCCAAGACGCCAATTGCAAGCCATGATAATTTTATGTTGATTGATAACCGACAAAATTTGCTTGCCAATTAATACTTTTTTGTATTGTCCCGGGTAATGTTGGCTAAATGACTTCATTTTTTTTTCGTACTTAACAATAATTGTGTGTTAAAGTGTAAGCTGATAAAAACAGAGATCGAAATTTTATGCAATACAAATTTTAATTGATGTACATATGTCAGCGTAACAATTAATGAAATTTTAGGCAGGACGCTTGGTGTGTGTTAAAGAGGCTGGAGGGTTTGACAAAACAGTGGAAAAGGACAGTATGAGCGATTTGCCAAAATGGAGCGGTGTATGGTGGAGCGTCTCGCGATGCGGCTTCATCACTTCTTTTCTGCAAGTTTGAAGAAAGGCTATCAGCAAATTGATGAGGAAAATATCTTTTTTCATATGTAGAAAAAAAATACGATAGGCATTATTAATTAAAAATGCGTTCTAAAAAAATGGAACTTGCCTATTTACTGATGTTGTCACAACAAAAAGTGAATGATACAAAGTATGATTCTGGATTTATTGTGGATTATGTTGGCATTTTTAGCATCCGGCAGCCAGATTATGACTCTTTGACTTCAGACTTATAATAAAAGTTTCAGTCATAGCTGGAACACAATGAACAATAAACGCAAAAATTCTGTGTTTTTTGCTCATTGTGTTCCAGCTAACACTGAAATCCGGAGTTGTGGATTTAATACAATTTGGAAGACAACCTTTAATTCAATGTTAGAGCTGGTATTTACAAATTTTGGCCTTGACTACTTTATTTTGGATTTACACAAGGGTTTGAACCGGGACTGATTTTTAATCGCTGCTCATCGCTGCTTGTAAGATCTCTTGCATTCAAATGATATTTAAATTCATGCAGCCTTTCCGATTTTACTTTAATTTTTAAAGGCAGTATAAGCGGTTAGAAATAAGAAAATTATAATACAGTAAAGAAAAAAACCAAAAATTTATAGAACATTTTTTACAATTGCAATTACCAAAGTCCTGATTAATAAAACACAAGTGCAATTTTGAATTGGCGGCACAATAAATAGTTTAGCGTTCTGCAAAAATTTTTGCCAAACAAAAAAACTGCATGCAATTTGCAGCGTCAAGTTTATATCAAACCATCCGTGAAAGCAATTATTGACTCCAAAGCACCATCGATTAACTTTAACCTAATTTTTGAGTAATTATGGGGGTTTTACGTGAAGAAGTCCAACCGCAGCTAATTCGTATTGAAGATGTTTTGGAAGGCGGCGATCCGGTTATCGACTACGGCGAGTAAGTCCTTATTTTTTTTCATTTTCTTTGGTGCTAGAGCTTTACAAAGAAAATTTGTTTTGAGTGTGTTTAGTTTTACTTTTTACTTTGAACCGATTTTGAGTACTTCAGTTCAAGCCAGAATAGGGCTTCACTTACTTGGTAGCCCTAGTAGGTAGTTTTATAATTTGTCAAATCGACTTGAAAATTTTGTTTTTTTTAAAAAATAACTGCTTATAACTGCCAGTTATTAGAGTAATTAAGGAATATGGAACTTGGGAGGTCGGGCAGCGCGAAATTTTTGCCTTGTATATTTTTATGCGGTGTATCGAATGAACTTGTCGTTTGTAAGCCCCCCCTCCCCCCCCCCTCCAAATACATTGGAAAGATAAGGTCGATTGGAATGCCCCGCTTACTTTGAGGAAAAATTTTTGTCTAGGGGATTTTATACGGGCTAAAAATGATGATACAATTGAAAAATATATTGGGGGCACAGTAATTTGATCAAGTTATGACCCTCCAAAACAACTGACCAAAACTGCTTTAACAGGATAGCAGAAAAATTCAAGATTGGAAGTTTTTCTTTGGCGCTGATTACAACCCAACATTTATAACCAAGTATTGGGTAAGCACTTTTTTTATTTAAAATGATACACTTGCAGTTACATATTTGACGACTCGGAGTCCGACAGCAAAAAGTCAAATGAGACGCCGGACAGCGTGCCAATAGTCCGGCCTTGCTTCACTCAAAGCACAAAAAAATATTTCAAGCGGGGTGTCCGCTATGTGAAGTGCGACAAGCCGCAATTTGTGGCCGACAGTTTTCACGTGAAGAAAAATATGGGCGCCAACAAGCTGCGCCGCGTGGAAGGAGGTAATTTTGTTTTACTATTGTTTGTTTTATGTTAGCTGAATTGGCTCTTTTTATTGTACTTGATGGTTTCACATTGAGATTTGATTAGGCTTTGAAAAAAATTGATTGGTCGTTAAACCAACCCGTGTTATAATATAATGGACTTTTGTCTAGTATAAAGTTCTGCTTAGTTAAATAGTATACTAGCTGTACATTTATTGTTCGATTGCAATCACAATGCAACGAAAGCGGTGAATGGCCGTATAATACTTTCAAAATTTGATCCTCATTCTATTCTTTATATTTGTAATCTTGAAATATTTATTATACAACTAGGCGTGTGCTAACAGACTTTTTGCTATCTGATCTATAATCCTTGAGGTATGCGTTTGTGCGAAACTTATTTTTGACTCAAATTCAAGCACTGAGGCCATCATTCTTTATTGAATTTAATTTTGGGTTATTGTGCTTTTAGCTCGCTTGCTTATGAACTACTCGGATCCGCAAGACATTTGCTACGACTGCTCGGACTTGATTCCCGATACGATCAACGCATTTTCGCGAATGTTTCGCGACGAGGCGAACATGAAGGCAAGTTTTTGTTTTATTTTTTTTCTCATTTTTTAAAAGATTAGCCTATAAAGATTTGGAATGAGTTTATTGAACTGGAGGAACAGGAGCAGCAGCGCATCTTGGACGTCATTGATCAAACGAATCGGTCGGCGAACAACAAGAAGTTGTGTGAGCCGTATTCGATTGTGTCGGCTAGCGCGAAAAAAGTGGAGGATCGAGCGCGTAATTTTTTTTGTTGGTTTTGATGCTTGAGGTTAATGGACGAGAATTTGGTTTGTGATAAATTGAGCTTGCTCTGTGGGCAGGAGTTGACCGCTAAGGTCTGGGAGATGACGCTGAACATCGGCTAAATGATTTAGGTTAGAATGGAGTTTTCAAGCCTATCCGGCAGTATGAGCTGGCCCTTTTAAAACCTTAATTCTTGGCAAAAGGAAGCTTTTTTGGCGGTATGGCCAGGAATATGATTTACATTGTTGCTTGTGGCCGGGTGGTAAACAACCAATATTTAAATATTAAATAGGACATGAATTTTTTTTGCTGTAGCTTTAAGTAAGCATCATTTATTTACTAAGGAAGATGGTTGACTGTAAATTCATAACTGCCGTATTTTTTTGCCGTGGCATTTAAATGAAGCTTATCTACTCGGTGAATTAGAAACCGAATTAATTTGTAGTATACAGAGGCTTTGTAGTGTAATCAAAAATTGAATTGAATTTGTTTTTTGTTGTTAATCCTCCATGAATTGGTAATGCATGTAATCAAGAATGGAATATTTTTCAGAAAATCCGGCTTTTTTGGCGCAGGCGTGCTACGACAAAATGGACAAGAAATTCCGTGTTTCCTTCAGTCGGAAACGCAATTTGCCCATTGCAAGTTTTGGAATTTTAATGTTTTTAAGTTTTAATTTATTATTTTTTGAAGGAGTTCATGGAAGAGACAGAGAGTCAATTGCGAAGCTTCTTCAACTCTTCGCCCGGAGGCATTTACATTGAGTCGTTGAAGTCGAAGATAAAGCGGTTCTATTTTCATGCAGTGGCGCAATTCCTGTCTCTAACGTCGAGAAGTATAGTTGTTTCCAACAATATTTTTTTTTTCTGTTGAGTAGATTAGTGGAAATTTGGTTGAGTAAATTAGTGAAAAAAAAATAAGGTGTCGTTAGCCGGATGGACTGTAGCCTGTTCGAATAGCCTATACCATTATTGCGGTTCCTTAATTGCATTTTTTAGGCTACCCAAATGAGGAAGGGCCAGGCAAGATGATTCAAGTAAGCAACAATTTTGCCGATTTCTCGCCTCCTTCAATGCACCTAATACCATTTGTGCAGGGCCGAATTCGAAAAAAGTCAAAAGCTTCGTGACAATAATAATGGAATGTATTTAGAGGCATATATTTTTGAGTATCTCAATTAATGCTTGCTATGTGTAATATGGAAATATGTAGAATTTTGGCTAATAAAATTTTTATAATGCAAAATTTGGTTGGCGAATATATTTGCTGCCACTCAACATGCAATCCTTTGAACAGAATTGATATGAAATATTTCCATTAAGCCTGGATGTTATAAAGTCGGTCGGTCTACGATCCCCCGGGGATTTTGGTTTTCTATAATACAGTAAGCTGTCTTTTCTGTAATAGAGTTCGATTTACATTTCATTTCAACCCCATGTTAAAAAATAGATTGAAAAATTTAGTACTCCATAATGTTCCGTAAGAAAATAATTTTTTAATTGGATAGAAAGTTGGGTTTACGACTGATAGCTGTTTTTTTTGCTGCCTTTCAGGAAACGTTTAAAATTTTATCTGTACCTTCCTTCATCAAATATAGTTTCCATAAACATTAAATCGCTAAGAAATGCAATAGTTGAAAACTTGTGTCATTAGATCAAAGCTGCCACAAATTTAAAAAGACTATGAATATTCAATTGCGAATACGAGTCACATGTGTTCAAATACAGTTTTTCTCATGTAACCTATAATATATTTAATGAATGATATTTAAATAAATTAATTATGAACCTGGGCTTTTGAACAAGAATTTACTTAAAGCCCTTAACAATATAGTAGTCATGATAAGCTTAACCTTTAAAATTCCTTAATAATAACTTAAATCGAGCCATATTTAACAGGAAATCGTTAAACAAATAACATATTTGAAAAGCGCAACGCATAAGCTTTTGAACAAGTATAAAGTTAGCCATATCATCATTGTAATTAAGGAATTACAAAGCTTAGACTGTGTAAGTTGGTTAAAGCTTCGCGCTTAAGGCCACCGATTTAACTTAGATAACAGGAAACTGTTATTTTTCGTTCAGATTTAGATAGATGTGCCAACTGGCTTTCTAAAAAGCACTTAAAAAAATTATTGAAAATGTAGTTCAGAAGTTAAACAGCTTACAGTTAGCTTAAGCTTAAGTAGTAAAGTACCTCACACGACAATTTTCAACTATTTTTGTTAAATGCTTCAAAAATCAAAAGGATTCTGGTAGAAGTGTTCAAAAGCTTTAAAACAAATAAAAATCGAGATTTAAAAAAATATGGCTTGCAACTTATAGAGTTTTGAATTTGCCTTATTGTTAGCTAAAATGGAGAATACTGTATTTTTCAGAAAACTTTTTTTTGATTTTAATTTGTTTTAACTTGAATATTGAATCTATGAGAAGAATTTTAAGTTTAGATGCTTGCAACATATACTTTTTCATTGCTCGTTTTTTCGCAACCACTCTCCGTTTTAAATTAAAAAAATGATTTGAAATGGCGTCAAACACAATGCCTCAAAAAATATGCGTTTCAGTCAAAAATAGGCGTGCCAGACATTTTTTGTTGTAGTTATTTTCTTCTTTTTGCTTTGTTGTTGTGATATTTTGTTTGTTGTTTTTTCTTTTCATTCCTTTTCTTCCCATTATATTCTGCGATACGTTGAAACTTAAATTTCCTTTTTTACATTGCTTTGGCGAGTCGTGTTAAAGCGCTTATCACAATTACACGCCAATTTCAAAACAATAATAGAGCGGTTCTACAACGAAAACATAATTTGAAATTTTTTTTATGGTACAGCTTGAAAAGGGGTTGTAAATAAAAGTTGCGCAACATTATCTTGTCCTTTATCCCAAAAATATTATTCTACATGCAATTCTCTAAAATTTTTAAAAAAATTTCGAAAAAATTTATTATTACAGCATTCGTCTATCATAAAATCTCTCGCCTATCAAATGGGCAATTTTTCAAATGTTTCAAATTTATTGAATTTCTTTTTTTTTGTTGAAAAACAGAGACTTTTTTCCCTGTTTTTTGAAAGGCAAATTTGCCTTGCCTATCATTGAAATTTTCACTGGTCGAAATTGGCGTGCAATTGTTCTCCAAGTTAACGCAAATCCAATTAAATTTTTTAAATTTTTTATTGAACTCAACTTATTATCGAACAATACTTATTATCAAACTCAATTTTTGCAGGAGATGTCAGTTATTTCCTGGGTAAACGACCAACTGCACGGCATTCTTGGGTATAGTGACGCATCGATCGGCCTTTATTTGGTTGCGTTAGCAAAGAAGTCAACAGATTCAGAAGATTTTGTGGATCGCGTTCGACAATCGGGTACTGTAGACGTTACAGACGCCTTGCAATCCTTTGCCAACCAACTTCTACGGCGCGTCCCACATGCCTGTATTTATTTGTATTTGATTGTATTTGTTTATTTTATGCGCAATTATTTAGCCAAACCGACAGCTGTGGCGTTCCGCGGTCCCTCGGAGTTGGAGGAGAAGAACTTGGCCTTGAAGCGATTAAACGGCACATTGAAGCCGTTGTCGGATGTGGAGGATGATGAGGACGGCTATTCACATAAGTCCAGCTCCAAATTCAAGTCAAAAAGCTCCAATGGCAGCAAGGTTTTGCGGAAACGCCGGCAAGAAAGCTCTAGCGGCAGTGATTCGAGCGATGACGAGGTAACTTTTAAATTTTTTTACTGTTGTAAATTTTAAAGATCTTTGTACAGATTGAGAAAAAATTGTGAAATAAAATTGTTGAGCATTATACGATTAAGCTAGAGATTAGGAAATGGACTCCTAATAGCTTTTTTTTGAACATCAATGTCAATACATTTGAAATTTTCAAAATTTTATTTTTGTTGTGTCACACAATCGGGCAAAAACGGTGACCAGATTTCTCTGATCTTTTAATAAAAAAAATCATGTTTCCAGTACAGGTATACTTTTGAACATCATTTTTTAATTTTTTTAAATGTTTATTTTATATTTTGTTTTTTTTCCTGGATTTGAATGTCGAGCTGTTCAAAATCATGTCGCTTTCTGAGAAGTTGTCATGTCTCATAGCCTTTTAATTTGGGTTTACGGTTATTTTGGATTTAGCCATCGACTTCGAACTCAAGGTCCAAAATGGACTACGAAGACCGCAAAAGCTCGTCTGAGTCGGACATTGAAAAAATTGAGGCGGCTGCCGAGCGGGATGCAGCCGAGCGCGACGCCCTATCGCGTCGCATCCGAGAGCGCGACAAAAAAACGACCCGTCATATTGTCTCAAAGTCGGAGGCCAAAGCGGCGGCGGAGGCGTCAAAACGCCTGAACATTGCGGACCAGAAGGAGGACAAGCACGAATTGCTGAACCAGCTCCGCTACAAATCGCGCAAGGAATACCTGGCGAAGCGCAAGGACGACATGACAATGGAGTTAGAATTTCGCGTCCGCGATGATGAGACCATATTTGGAAAAGAAGAGTGAGTTCCTTTTCATTTATGTTGTGTTTGTATGTTTTGCTTTATCCGACATTATGGTTTTTGTGTTTTTTTGTCCGCGTTTATTCTTGCCTTTGTTCATTTTGTAAAATCCGATCAGTTAGTATGGTTAACGTTATTATTTTTAGACTTTCCAAAAAGGAGAGACGCGACGCCGAATACCGCAAGGAAGTGCTGGGTTACGTGAAAACTTACAACAAGGCCAACGATATTGTCAAAGTGCAGAGGTATTATTATTAACTTGTTTGATGACATAATTTTTTTATATATTTGGCTTTTAGATATCATGTACCGGACGCTACGACCAAAACGATTCCCCAAAAGTATGCGGAAGAGCCGGAGTTGCCGGGAGGCGACGGCCGTAGGTGGGAAGAGGAGCGGTTGTCTTCCGCCGTATTTCGGACCGGCGCCAAAAATGTTAAGTCGAAGGCAAGTTTTTTTGACGTTTTGTCTGGCACTCAAATGCGGTTGAGTGGGATTTGTTTCTAGTGTTGAGTCCGGATTCAGTGTAATGGAAATGATTTTGCGCTTTGAGTTGTTATGTAGAGGCTGCAGTCACTTTACAGCACTTGTTCTGTGGCATTGTAATACACAACTTTATTTTCCAGAAAGAGACCGCAGTCAATGACCTTTTGCTAGAAGAACAAATTGACTTTATTGAGTCGTTTCGGATTGACGGCACAGTGGAGAACAAATATGCAAGTTTTGGCTTCAGCTTTGACTTGATGCGTGGCTAACAGTTCTTGTTTTTTTTTATAGGAAAAGGAGTTGACGCCGCATGAGAAAAAAAAGTTGACTATGAAACAGGTGCGCGAGTCGCTGCCAGTGTTTCGGTTCCGTGAAGAATTTTTGGCGGCCGTCGAACAACACCAAGTGATAATTATTGAGGGGGAGACGGGCTCGGGCAAAACAACACAATTGCCGCAGTACCTTTATGAGGCGGTCGGTTTTGTTTAATATTTCTATTGGACCTGGTTGGATTGTGAATGAGCGGCTGTGATTGGAGTAGTCCTGGAACGATAATGTATTGTTTTGGCTTTCGTTTTTTTTTGGAGGAAGGGGGTAATGGATTCATGTGGAACGGCTATAGTAGGTTTTGGAGTTTGTTAGACAGGCTTCTGTTTTGAAATTGGTGCAGTTTAATTGGCAAAGGACTAATTTGAGCCTCTGCTTTGTTGCGCTTCGTTCATTTTCTTTAAAGAGTAATTGATGAATTTTTTTCATTGTAGGGCTATTGTGAAAACGATAAAAAGTTGGGCTGCACCCAGCCGCGTCGCGTCGCCGCAATGAGTGTGGCGGCGCGCGTCGCCGAAGAGTGCGGTTCAAAGTTGGGCGATCAAGTCGGTTACACAATCCGTTTTGAGGACTGCACAACAGAAAGGACAAAACTTAAGTATATGACGGACGGAATGCTGTTGCGTGAATTCCTCAACGAGCCTGATCTGTCTTCGTATAGGTTTGGGTTTTTTTTTGTGGAGGACTCTGTTGGTCGTGTTTTGTTAAATTTACTGTTTTGTTGATAAACAAAGTTTGTTAGTGGCTTTCAATTTGATTCCTGTGAGATCAACCCTTTTCAAGTTAGCACACATGTGCCCAATAAGAGTCAATACTATTTTTGTCAATAAAAGGGTTAAAATTTTTTGATTATTGACGGAATAATTGTATTTACACGAGATCGGAAAACCTTCCCAACAAACAATCATTGCCAAAAAAAATAAAAGTAATTGATTTCAAAAAACCACACTATGTGATATTAAAACTACAGTTTTTATATTCGAATTACAGTAATCGGTATTAAAATTACATTCCTTGAAATAAAAATTGCTGTAACCGACATATACAATACAGGAGCTAATGGATAAACCAAACTATAAAGTGCATTAGCCCATATATAAATCACCGTAGTTGATATGAAATTTACGGTAACCGGCGTAAATATTTCAAATTGATAAAAACAAAGATATAAATAATAATTATTACCGTAGTTGATACAATAGCATTGTTACATTAACTGAAACTGCAAAAAAAAATTATAGAAAGTTTTTTTGTTGAATTAGTTTGATTTTTTTAGTGTTTTGATGATTGACGAGGCACACGAACGCACCTTGCATACGGACGTGTTGTTTGGCCTTGTTAAAGACATTGCCCGCTATCGTAAAGACTTAAAGCTGTTGATTGCGTCGGCAACGTTGGACGCCGAAAAATTTTCGACTTTTTTTGACGACGCGCCTGTTTTCAAGATTCCGGGACGCCGTTTTCCTGTGGAAATTTATTTTACACGCGCGCCTGAAGCCGATTATTTGGACGCGGCGATTGTCTCCGTCCTACAAATTCACGCCACCCAACCGCTGCCCGGCGATATTCTCGTATTTTTGACTGGTCAAGAGGAGATTGAACTGGTCCAGGAGGCGTTGCAAGAGAAGATCAAGTCGTTGAGGCACGCGATGAAAGAGATCATTGTGCTGCCAATTTACGCCAATCTGCCATCGGATATGCAGACTAAGATTTTCGAGCCGACGCCTCCTAACGCCCGAAAGGTTGATGTTTTTGATGAAAGATGGGGCGGAAGTTGGTTTGGGGAAGCTAGTTGAATTTTTAGCAACATGACAGTCTTTAAGGAATTTTGCTTTATAGTGAAAAACCAATGTTGAAAATTGTATTTAATGTTTGGACTCATAGTAGAATTTTATTGCAGTGAAACATGTCTTTTGCAGCAGATGACAAAAAGTTGGCCTAGAATTACGGAAAGGTGGTTAGGTTTTTTGGTTTAGTGGCTGCAAAGCTGGCTGAACCCTCACGTGGTTTAGTTCCATTCTTGCAGTTTTTATAGTGGACATGATTTAGCCATTTTTGTTATAAAGCAAAAATGTTTACCTTTATAAGTCTACTAGTTAAGTTTTGTAAAGTGAAATATTTGTTGGCCTTTTTCGACGTGGTCGGATTAGTTAAAGTGGAAATTTTTTTTGTTTTTTTTGACTTGACTTAAATGTTAATTTATTCGTTGCAAAGCAAAGCTTATAATTCAGTGCGAAATGAAATGATTTTACTCAAGCGCGCATGCTGTGTAATATGTTGAAAGATATTCTATAGAGATATTATAGAGACACTAAAACTAGCTTCTTGTATTCAAAATTATTGTAGAGCCAGTCTGCAAATTTGTTGAGAACAAAAAAGTCGCTTGAACTGGATTCGGACTCTAAAAGTGAAAGCAGTAAAAATAAAAAAAATAGTTGTGGGGAAATTTTTTACTTGCGCAGAAATAGACTGGGCGCTGGTCGTTTTTCTGTTAATGCGAAAATTGCTTTAAAACTGGCAAACTTCTATTTTTCTTGATGACTTTTGTGAGTTACGGTTCCTTGATTAAATTTTCAATAATTTTTTAAACTTTTTCTAATTTTTGACAAAATGCTAAACTTTTGGAGTTCTGTCACAACAATAAATTTTGAAAGTATGTTCAAATTTTCTTTAAAAACCTCTTGATTTCACCTCACTCATTTGTGAAATAACAACAAAACCTTGCAAACTTTTTTTTATTTTTGTTCAGCTTAGCAGCTCTCTTCATTTTCAAAGCAATGTTCTTTCTGTCTGCCGTTAGACAAATAAAAGTGGTAGGCATAAATGAAGAGGGTTACTGAGTCATATTCATCACCGATTTTGATTGGCTGTTACCTTTATTCTTTATTTTTTTAGGTTGTTTTGGCGACAAACATTGCGGAGACGTCAGTGACAATCGATGGAATCGCCTACGTGATTGATCCGGGGTTTGTGAAACAGAACTCCTACGATTCACGTAGCGGTGTGGAACACCTGAACGTTGTGACAATTTCCAAAGCGGCTGCGGACCAGCGCGCCGGCCGCGCAGGTAGGACGGGCCCGGGCAAGTGTTTTCGCCTCTACACAAAATGGGCTTTTGAAAATGAATTGGAGAAACAGCCAGTGCCCGAGGTGAGCAATCTTTTTTATTGGTTTGATTTGATTTGAGTGGTTTTGTGGAAATACAAAGTTAGTATTGTTTTTTGAATAGTTAAATGAAACTTAGACTTACTGATAATAAATATTTTTGAAAGCCGTAAAAATGAATAATAGAGTTTTCCCGTTTTGTGGCAGACTGTATCATTTTAAATGTTGGTTTGTGTGAAAAAAATGTAAAAATTATGTAGAGCAAAGGATTACTTATTTACTGACACCCATACGCCTGCATCGTTGTATTGAAGGTGTATGAGGGCAGAAAAATTTTTACGCGTTACAAACTATTGCCTAAGAGCCATATCCAGTCAAAATTTAAACTCAACCCTAAACATACAACTTAAAACACTACTGTTTTGCTATGGATTTCAAGAACTTACAGACAACGAGAGAAATTAACAATTTTTTTGGCGCAACTTTCAATTATATTTTTTTGAAAATAATTTGCACAACAAAAAATGTTTTTTTTGCAATAAAACAAATTGCGCTAATTTTGGCATTATGTTATTGGCACAAAGCTTTTTTGTGGAAGCCATTTGAAAACTGCCGTAAAAACGACACTTTTTTTGGCTTAGGCCTAGCCTTACAACCCGAATCGCTTTTGCGGCACCATAGAACTCTCCCCTTGTAATTTAGCAAAATTTTTGATCTATTCTATTTTTTTCAATTTTCCAGATTCAACGCACCAACCTGGGCAATGTGGTGTTGTTGTTGTTGAGTTTGGGCATTACCGACTTGGTGCACTTCGACTTTCTCGACCCGCCGCCCTACGAAACGCTGGCGGCCGCCTTGGAGCACCTGTATGCCTTGGGCGCACTAAACCACAAAGGCAGTCTGACGAAGTTGGGCCGCCGTATGGCGGAGTTCCCCTGTGATCCGGCCATGTCGAAAATGATTATTGCATCGGAACAGTGAGTTTTGTTTATCGTATTTTTTGACTTGGTTACTGTAATACATATAGTCACTTTTATATTGTTTTTGTGGTTGACAATAAAACAAATTTGTGTTAAATTTTGTCAACAACTTTTGCCATTAATTGTTTGACATTAGCAGATAATATTTGTCTATTAGACATCTAAAATGAGACCAATAACAATAAAAATTGAAAACTGTCCAATATTTTTTGGCCACTGAATTTTGAAAATAGCAAAAAAAATAACAGAAATTTAAGAGAATTAATTAAGAAATTAAGCTTAGTCGTTTATTAAGTGTAACAATAGCTGCAAAACAAGAAAAATTAATTCTCAGTAGTTTTACAAAACTTTTTGTTAACACCAAAACGTGTCCACTATTTTTTGCCGATGCTGTGTATTGGAAATTTTGTTTTGAGGTTTGGCTGCTCGGAAGAGATTGTCACTATTGCGTCGATGCTTTCAGTGAACGCCGCCATCTTTTACCGCCCAAAGGCGATGGTCCTGCAGGCGGACACGGCGCGCAAGGGCTTTTGGTCAGTAGCCGGCGACCATTTTACGTTGTTGAATGTGTTCAACCAGTGGAAGGAGACCAACTACAGTATGCAATGGTTTGGCTTTTTGGCGGTTTTTTTATTGCTGTTTAATGTAAAGCTTTTGTTTTTTGAGGTGTGTGGAAAATTTTGTGCAGCACAGGACAATGAAGCGGGCGCGTGACGTACGCGACCAGTTAGAAGGATTGCTGGAGCGGGTGGAAATCCAGCCGGTTTTTTGTCATTTTGATTATTGTAGATGGGTTGTAGGGCTTGATTTATTTGTACTTTTTTTGCACATTTTTTTTAGTCAGATTGCTAGAACAATTGGCCGGTCGGACTAAGGCAATTTTTTTGGTCAGGTCAGTAGGATGTTTGGCCGGTCGAACTGGCAATTTTTTTACTGGTCAGGTTAATAGGACTTTTGACCGTTTAGACTAGCACATTTTTTCTGCTCAGGTTACTAAGACTTTTAGTCCGTCAGGCTGGCAAAATTTTTACGGGTTAGATTACTAGGACGCTTGGCCGATTTTACTTGAATTTTTTTCACTGGTCAGGTTACGAGGACTTTAAATCGGCCGGAATAGTACAATTTTGACTAGGACTTTTGGCTGGTCGGACTGGCACAATTTTTACTAGGACTTTTAGCCGATCAGTCAATTTGAAGGTATACATTTTTTGTTAGATGTTAATAGTCAAAACGTCTTCTCAGCAACGATTTGCCAACACAACGTCCCTCTGAACGTGGGTAATTTAAGTGATTGTTCCTATTTTTTATACTTAAATTTTATACTACAGTAACAATTACATGTGGTCCTCATTAGGTTTTAAAGTTTAAAATTTAGACAGCAGCTAAATTCAATTGACTTAACATAAGTTACAGTAATCAATTTATCGTCTGTATAAATTGCTTAGATTTTAGAAATCGTCGACGGACGACGTTGAAATCCGGAAGGCGATCACCGCTGGCTACTTCTACAACCTGGCGACGTTGGACAAAAGCGGCAGCTACAAGACGGTGAAGCACCGCCATACCGTCCAGGCCCACCCTAACTCGTGTCTGTTTGAGGAGCGCCCACGTTGGCTCATCTACTACGAGTTGGTTTTTACGTCAAAGGAGTTTATGCGCGAGGTAATTTGTCGATATGGGCTTTATTGGAATTTTTTACTTGTGTTGTTGCTTTTTAGGTGATCGAAGTGGACAGCAAGTGGATTGCGGAGGTCGCGCCGCATTATTACAAGACCAACGAGTTGGAGAGTGTGGCGTTGAAAAAGATGCCCAAACAGGTTGGCAAATCCAAGCAGGAGTTGGAGGCCTAACCAGTGCTAACTAGCGGGCGGCAAAAATTGAGGTGAGTTGCAGTTGAGGCCGGACAAATGGGACGCTTTATTGTAGAGGAAAAATTTTGTAGCGAAGAATTTAATTTATTTAAAAAAAATTTTTGTGTCATTTTGTCCGGCTTTTTTTTTGGTTGTCTGCTGCCGGTTTGTCCTGCGTTTGTTTTTCTTTTTGTTTGTACTTTATGCAATTTTTTTGAAGGGTTTATGAGAGGGAAAGGGATGGAGCCCTGTTGTTTTTTTTTCTACATTTTTTGTTTGACTCGATCTTTAAAAATTGTGCATTAAATTTATTAGAAAAAAATCAAAAATTTGAAACGTAACATTAATGCCAAAAAAAATTGAATTGTTAAGCAAAAAAAATTTAAATTGTAACGATAATAAATTTTTTTTAAAAAAAAGTCAATGCGAAAATGAATTTTGAAACGTAACGTCAATAAATTCAAAAATCAAAATGTTAATGCCAAAAAAAATAATTCAAAACGTAATGTCAATGTCAATGATAAATTTTGGTTATTTTAAAGTTTAATTATATTGATTTATTAATGATTAAACATTCGGCGGCGGTTCATTGGCGGCAGCGCCAATGGGTTGCGGTAACGCGATTTTTTTGCTGCGTAGACCTTGAGAGGCGGCACAGTTTGCTGTTGTTGGTATTGGTCTTGAGCAGGCGTACCCTCGGTGGTCCGGTCTGTCTCATCGGTTCGACAATGCGAGCACGTTCCTGTTATGAGAATCTAGTTATTAAAGGGTTTTTTTAGCCACGGGCTTTAGTACCTTTAATGCCCGGCACTCCGGGCGGGCCGTTGCTGCCCGGCTCTCCCGTATTGCCACGCTCGCCAATATAGCCTCGGGCGCCCGGTTTGCCAATTTCTCCCGGCAGTCCGTCTCGACCAGCTGGCCCGACCCTGCCGCGTGGCCCCACATTACCTAAATAGAAAAAGCAGTAAATAGACAAATCAAATACCTGTTTGGCTTTTTGTCTGCGTCTTTATGTCTGTTTGGCCTATTTGTCTGTTATTTTTTTGTTTTCCCTTTTGTTCGTATTTTCTGTTCATTTTATTTTTTGTCCGTGTCATTTTGTTTGCGCTTTTTTGTTTGTTTGACTTTTAGGTCTGCGTCTTTTCAGTCAGACTCGGCAGTAATTGTATATGTGAAAAGACTTTAATAAAGGGTAAAACAGAAAATTGCCTGCAGGTCCGGACGGTCCTGGCACGTTGGCAATGATGACGTTGCCGGTGTCGCCCTGCACTCCCTTGTAGCCGGGACTGAAAATTAAAGGGTTAAAGACACAAAGAAATTGATAAAGTCAGACAGCTTACTTTCCGGAGGGACCCAACGTTCCAACAGGCCCCGCAGGACCGGTTTGTCTCTTGGAGCCCGGCACTCCTCGGACTCCAGCGATCCTGGAAAATTATTTCGTTAGTTGGCTTTAAGGTATTGATTAAAATCGAAAGAGTTTTTTTGTTACCCGGGCTGTCCGCGCTGTCCCTTTACTCCATTCAGGCCTGGCAGTCCAGGCGCGGCTGGCGGACACTGAAAGTTGTTGGCTTTGATTAATGCTCTGGGAATAGTGTCTGTTTGGTTTTTTTGTATGGTTATGTTTTCGTCTGCGTCTTTATGTTTGTTTGTTCTTTTTGTCTGCGACATCCTGTCTGTTTGGCTTTTGTTCACGTCCTTTTGACTGTTCTGGTTTTTTTATGTCTGTTTGTTTAATTTTGTCTGTTTGATCTTTGGTTTGCTTCATTTATCTGTTTGTCCTAGTGTTTTTTAATTCCATTTCTATAACGTAATTTCTGGTAAGCTTAAGACATTTAACCAGCATTGAACATGCCGAAGAAAATATTAATTATGTCCTGACATTTTAATTTTTTTCCCTCGGACAGGACATTTGTTAGTGTTCTTTTGTAATCAGGCAAACCTTTTGGCAGGCGTCTTGCACGTTCTCGACCAGCTTAACATACACTCCGTCCTTGCCGTCTCGGCCGTCGGGCCCGACTTGTCCTGGCCGGCCGTCTGTCCCTTTTTTGCCGGGCTTGCCTGCCGGTCCCGATAGGCCCTGGCGACAGGTGCAGCCTGCAAATTTGAGTGTATATTTTAGATTTTAGGCACAATGAGCTTACATGAACTGATTGGCTGATAATAGTCGGAGCGAATGAATCCGCCAAATGGATAGCCTGGGGTTGAGCCGGGATGACTAGGCACAGCGGACTGCGGTCCGCTGCCAATTTTTTGTTCTTGTTGGCTCATTTGCTTTTTTAAGTCGGCGAGCGCGTCGGTGATTGTGCGCGGCAAAGAGACGGCGGCAAGGGGCTGCTGCAGATTGGGACTGGTTGATGGGGCAGCCAACGGCGTAAACAGCGGCAGAGGCTGAGCGGGTGGCAAAGGCAGAACAAATGGAAAGCCGAAGGGTTTGCCAGGTGTGGGCAAGAAACTGCGCTTCCGTCGCCCGCCTTCTGTTACCTGCAGGTCGAGCCGGTCTACGGCAATCTTCTTCCAAAGTCGAAGAGTTTCCTCCTAAAGCCTTGGTGTGTGAGTTTTAAGGGTAAAAAAGAAAAGCTTACCCGACACTCTTCGACCATGTCGATCATCAGCGTTCCTTTTTTTTGGACGTTTAAGAAGAGCAACGGCACGACAAGGATAATGATGGAAAATGTGGTTGTGGACAGGATTGTGGAAAGAACGAAAAGCGATCGCTCACCGGTCACTTTCATTATTTTAGGGGGATAAGTGAGTTTTATGATCCTAATAACGAAATATTTTAAAAACGTAATAAAACTGTTGTGAAAAGTTGATCAATGTCAAAGTCATTTACAAATAATGGACCAACAGCAGGCCGCCTAAGTGAAAATGGCGAAAAAGTGAGGGTTTTCGACAGTTATTTTTTTGCGGGGTTTTTTTAAATGATTTTTGATTATTTCTAAAAAAACACCCAATTAAGCATTTATAGATTGTCCATGAATGGCTACGCCAAATATCCTAAACATCGAATAGCAAAAATGGGCAGTCGTCCATCACATCCAATGAATTTTGCCTTTTTAAAACTGAATATTGAATACGAAAACATTTATAAAAAAAATTAGACAGCTAAAACAAAAATTATGACAAAAATGAGAATGATTTTGTTACCAAAATTATCGGAAATTATCGTTTTTTCTTTTATTTGGATAACGCAAAATCTTTTAATTGTGTCGCGCCTCCGCAAATATGCAAATTTCTCTTTTAAAGTAGGAAAATTGCTGACAATCCAAAAATGCAAAGAAAGTGATAATTTGGATGTGTTTGGAAAAATTAGCTTCTTCCGGCGATTGGCGGAAAAATAAGTCTGTTATCATTTTGGGCTGATCAAAGAGAAGGCAAATTGTGGAGGAAAAGGACCGACCGATTTTTTGGGTGGTCAATTTCAAAAGATTTTACAAATAATCAACGGCAAATATAATTATGCAAAAATAAAAAGATTGAAATGTGTATAGTGAAAGGAAATCAGGATAAGGAAGCGATTTCAATTTATAGTGGAATTTTTTAATGAAGGTCATGCTGAACTATTAGTCTAAAAAATTAAATATGCGAGTGGTGGTTTTAGATGAAGACGAGGGAATAAGGCTCTTCTGAGGTCTTGCTTTAAAAGAGTGGTAAAGGCGTTTTAAGGTGATTAAGACGGTGTTCTCTCGTACTTTAACTCTATCATTTTAACATTCTATTTTTCTTTCTCTGACCAGAAAAAACATTTAAAATTGAAAAGGTTAATGAACCATTACCGATTATTTGGTGTAGGCTCAAGCCCTATGAATAACAAGTAAAAAGCTATAACTCTGATCGTTAAACACTGGTGAAAATTAAGAAATTGCCCAAATGTCGCTTGTCGCCGGGTGGCAAAGTGGTAGTTTTTTAACGTAGCAAGGTTTCCAATCCCCGCGCGGAAGTTTAATTTTTTTTATTAGTTTTAAATTAGCATTTTTTGGGATCCAGAAGAAGAGCTCTTTAGGTTTAGAATTCAGCAACGTGGCAGAAATGAAAACAAATAGTTTTTTCCGAATAAACTTCTTCCCGTAAATTATGGCACTTTACTTTCCAAAAAAAAATTTTTTGAGAACACAAAATTTGATGACAAAAAAGAAATTTTTTCGTCAAATTTTGTGCTTCTCCAGTCTTATAAGAAAATTGTTAAGCAACTAGCCTTATTAATGTTTTTCGGTTTTCCAGCTGTTTTTTTCAAATTCAATTTCTAAGAGTTTTTTTCGTCATATTGACCTTTTCAATTTTGTTTAATTTATTGTTAAAGCTTTTGGTTTTGGGGCATCTTGTCCCATTAGTTTTTTGTTGAATAATAAAGTTGGAAAATTAATACCAAATCGATTTTCCACACATAAAATTCGATATCAAATTTTTTGCACTTCTAGTAGTAAACCTAAGCTTTTTACTATTTGAGTCTCTTTATGACGGGCATTATGAACGGTCTTTTAAAAGCGAATAAGGCAAATCTCTAGCCGAATTAGTCATTGACGACAAATCCTTTTCTGAAAAAATCACCGCATGAAGTCACTCGGCAAAAGAGTGAAATCACAAGAGCGCTTAAGGATTGCACGGACACCATCAACCAAGTTTAAGACGCCTTGTCAGAAATTCGTACAGCCGAGTCAAATTTAAATGAGTGAAAAGTGAGCAACGACAAACGAGACAAAGCAGAGCTAAATTACGAAGCGTTTCAACTACAATCCAATGCTCAATAATTAATGTCCGAAGCGAGTCAAAAACTCCGAACAATTAAACACAAAAAATTTCTTTTTCTGAAGCAGATGTATCAACGACTCTCAGAACAAATCAAGAAGAGAAACGGCGCCCATTCAACTTCCAACGCTGCAAATTCAAAGGCAACCAAACGCAATAGATAGAATTTCTCGAGAATTTTGAAGCTATCGGGCAATGAAGTCTACCAGCAACTTAAAAGTAGACGTACTTTCCCAGTTAGATGGAGATGCCAAAACTCTCAGAATTTTGGCTTCTGAGGCCAATTACCAGATCACGCTCGACATTATAAAGTCCGAATACGGCAAAGAAGATTCCATCATCCGACAATTGCACCGCGAACTCACTCAATTAAAAGTTTGCCAATCGTTTGACGGTACCAAATCATTTGCAATAGATTTGGATCGTATTTGCAGCACATTGCAATTTCTAAAGCAAGAAATCGAAGTTTTTTATCGAACCATTTATCTATAGTGCATTTTATAATGTATGAAACGAAAAAAACTATTTTCTTGTATTGTACTGTTTGCTAAAAAAACAAAAACTTTTTTCCTTTAACACTACCAGAAATAAACAGTAAATTTTTTTTTGGCGATAAATTTTCTTAAATGTAATTTAAAAAAAAAATTAAATGCAAACGCTGTTATGCAGAGAAGGTTCAGTTATAAATATTACAGGAAATTAAAACCATTTCCTTGCAGGATAAACCGTTCTCTCAGATTAAAATTAAACGAAAAAATTTCGACATACTAAAAGTATTAAATTTTACACTGAAAAATTTATTAATTCAACGCCCAACACATATGAACAAGGCAATCATTTCACAGGTGACTCCATGAGTTGATGCTTTGTAATAACACGCTGTGCCCATGCCGAATTCGTTTTGAGCAAGGAGCGATCTTCGATTATCTCCCTAAAAGAAATTTTGAATAGTAAAATTTAAACTTTTAAATTCCCGCTCAAAACCAACATTGCCAGTTGGCGTTGTGACAAATTGGGCGAGCGCAGTGCTGAGTGAATCAAAATTTGAGTGAAAACGTCTGTCTGTAAAAGAAAATTATCTTTAACGTTTTTCAGAACAGTCTTAAGGTTCAAACCCCAACCTGAGCATGACTGCCGCCAATACGAAACACCAAATGCCGAATTGGGTACAATGTGTCAAAAGCCGACTCATACGACCCCTCGTTGAATGAGACGATTGCGTCGCATAATGCGTTGCCAATATCGCATGTCACCCGCCAATTGTCGCCTCCTTTTCGATTACTGGAAAAGAAAAGTAAGTTTTTAAATGTAATTTTATAATTACTTTAATTTGAGAGTAAGCGTGGGGCAGTTTCGCCTATTAAAAAGTAGAGTATTCGAGCTTTGTAAACTACTTTGGTTATGAATAAGATAAATTGAAAAAAAAGGTTTTTTATTAATCGAATAGGAAAAATAAAATGATCCGGTGTGGGGTTCGAACCCTCGGCCCCAAATCGTTAGACAAGATCACTATCACTGCGCTACAAAGACGAAAATATACCTCGTTATTTCTTGCATATATCTTGATATTTAAAATTCGGTTTTTAGCCAATTTTGAATCAGCTATCCATATGAACCAGATCAGTAACATAATTACGCCTTACGGTTACACTTACGGATTACGGTTTACCATAAAAATAGTCATTTTTAGTAAAACCAGGCGCTTGACTTGGCGCTTTATTAGACCAGTGTTTTCAATTGCTACCAATTCAAATCCCCCACCATGAACCAATGTTTTGCCAATTTCCTTTTAAAAAATTGGCCCGGTTTTAAAGGTTTTAATTAAAACCAGTATGAAATGGTAGCAATTAATATTGCTTGATACCGGTTGCAATTTTGGTATGAAGAGTCATTTAGTAGCATTTTACAACACTGCGTTAAAAGTTGGGTTAATAACTTTTGCAATGACAACACTGCGTTAAACGTTGGGTTGATAACTTTTGTAGGGACAACATAAGTTCGAGTCTTTCTAGTATAAAAAAATTATGAGACTCAAATTACCCGACAAATTGCTCCAAACTTTTCGAATGCTTAGCGCTTAACAATTTGCCATCTTTAGTGTGAGCTAAAACCATCGAAATATGCGCATCATTAAAGGCTAATACGTGATCGTCTAAATGAGGTTCAATGGCTGGCAAAAGTGAGTGCCAACGGTCCCTGCCCACACTGCCGCCTTCCAATTCGACGCGGGTCAACAGCGACGCCGCGTCAACGATGTCCAACATCTTTCCGGAGCTGAGACTTCGCTTTTGCACCTGACTAAAAGATTTGCCGTTGAGTTTTGTTTCATGTGTGCGCAAAAAAACGCAGGGACAAAAAATGCAGGACCATAAAACGCGGACAAAAAAAAATTAACAAAATGACTTGGACAAAAGATCGCAAATTTATAGATTGGCGTCTTTTTGTCCCGTGTCTGCTTGACCGACGTTAATTTGTCTGTCCTTTTTTTGTTTTGTTTAAACAAGACAGAAAAATGAAAGACGGAAAAACAGACCTGGGACACAAAGACAAAAACTCGAAAAATTATAAATCGGCTTATTTTTGTCCGCGTCTTTTTATTCCGTGTCTGTTTGCCCAATGTTCCTTTGTCTGTGTCGTATTGTCAGGCTTTTTTTTGTCTTAGGTCTGTTTTGCTAAATAAAAAGTTAAAGTTGCTTACTTATCAAAGATTGCCATCGCCGACTCGCAGTCGCCTTTCTCCAAGTAAAAAACGGCGTTGTGCCAGAAGTTGTGGCATGCCAGCATTGAGCAGGGCTAAATTGGCCAACAATTATTTGCATTATAAAACCCAGAAAATTATTAAAAAAACGAACCGACCAATCCTGAACCGTCGATTCCATAAACCTGATTCCCGTCGTAAAATCGCTGCGCATCTCAAAACAATGCGCAAACGCGTGCGTCGCCCAACAGTCCTGTTTGTTCAGCGCTAGCGCGATTCGTGCGTGCTCCTCTGCCTGCTTATACTCCCCGCATTCTTCCAAGCCAAACGCATACATACCATGCAAATAACTAATCATCAATTAATTGGCGGTTTTACGCATGTGATATGATATGAACAAAAAAGGCTTGGCCGGCACTCATATGGTGCAATTTTAAACCTCCCCTCTTCCGATAAGGCATTTTATTTTTCAAACTGAATTAGAAGAATCAGTAATAGGTAAGGGTTAAAAAAACTTTGTGCCGGCTAAGCCAGAAAAGTCTTTAACTGTTTTTTACATTAAAATGAGTCGTAATGAAGAACCTTGAGCCTCTTCCACTTCAATGATGTCTGTTTTAATTTAGGGAGCTTAGGCTTAGTTGTATTATTAATTTTTTGGGAAATTTTGTCTTGATGGTTTTATTTGTCTACGTCTTTTTGTCTATATGTTTTAATGTCTGTACGTAGATCTTTTTGTCTTTACGGTTCTGGTTTAGCCAGCTTTGTCTGCCACAATATTTAATGCACAACTTTTGTCCGGTGGTTTTTTGTCTGAGCCTTTTTGTCCTCCTATAAATTTTTGATCGATGTCTCGTTGTCCGCGTGTCTTTTGTCTGCGTCTTTGTTTCTGTATATTTTTGTCCGGTGTACCGTTGTCCCTGTACTTATAACCGAGCTATTATTGTCCCCGTTTTATTGCCCTAGAGCCTCTAAACTGACCCAAAAAATATTTACCTATAACAGGGCGCATCCGGCGACCATTTTCGAATCACTCGGGCCACACTGTCTCGCTTGCCGTAATTATCGCCAAGAAAGAAATAGCTGAAAACGGCTTTTGATCCAAGAATTAAAATTAAGGAAGGACTTACGCGTCGTGCGAAAACTTGAGGGCCAACAAGTCGTTTGGGTGTTCGGCCAAAATTTTTTCCCACTCGACGCAAGCGCTTTTCATTTCCCTAAAAAAAATTATTTAAATCCATTATTGCACTTATAGATATTATAGTTACCCATTTGCAAAGTAATTGACGGCCAGAGCGTGTTGCCTCTCGCGTTTTGTGCACTTTTGCACCCGGCACAAGTCCTCCAGTTCGGTGGCAAAATTACGGTCGACGTGCACCGAACGCGTTGTTCCCAAGGCGTCGAGCCCCAGCATCAACAACTTGCCCATGACTGAAATGCGAAAAGTTTGTGGCAATTTTTAAGGTCTGAGACTAAGTGCCTAAGGCCAAATATCTGAAACTAAGTTTCCAAGATAAAATGCCTGAGACTAAGTGTCCGACGCCAAACGTTTGGAGACCAAATGTCTGAGATCACATTTCTAAAGTTCCCATATCTGAAAACTTCCCATTACCGGTAGACAAATTTTGACCCTCTTACATTAAAATATATTATTAAAAAATTCAACCTACAAAAACTAGGCTCTGCTTGAAACATGTCGGCTACGCATTTTTCCACTCCACCCAGCTGTTCGCAGTAAATCCATGAAACGACCTGACGGAGTATGGCGTCAAAAAATTTGACCGCATCATTACTGCTTGCCGTCATTGCCAGGTTTTCATCTTTCCATGCCTAGAAAAAAGTTTTGTTTGGAGGTACAACGGACTTTTATATAGATGAATTTACCTGTAAATCGCGCAGATTGTCCGCGCACCAACTTCCCATGTCCTATTGGTTGTTGTTCTAAAAATGAATGTTTACTTGTCGCTTGAAAACTATTCGCCGGTGGACTTTTGACGGCAAAAAGTCTGCCGGCGGAAAAGTCTGCCATCAAAAAGTTCGCCGGCGAAAACCCAGTAAAAAACCCAATAAAACATAATGGAAAAATTGAACAGCTTTGCTGATCGCCCAAGTTATCGATTTTTTTGATTTTAAGAGAAATTGAGGGAAAAGAAAAATTTTTATTGTCGAAAAACAATAAAAGAAAATGGCAAAAGTGCGAAAAAAATTTGAAGAAAGTCGATGGGAAGGGAGAACGAAAAAGTCAACTTTTAACAAGGACAAAGACATTGGGTTTGCAGCGGTGAATATAGGATAATCTTAAACCTTGAGGTGAGCGCAAAGAGACACTAAGACCATATTTAATAGGACAAAAAGACAATAGCAAAAAAAAGAATGACAAAGAGACATTGGGACATTGGGACAAAATTAAATAAAAGAAAGAGACAATTGGACAAAAAAGGACAAAACCAAATCGGTCTAAAAGAAAAAAAGAGAGACAAAAAAACACTGGAACAAAATTGATTAAGACAAAAAGACATTAAGGCAAAGAAGAAAAACAAAGGAGCGTTGGGACAAAATTGATTAAAACAAAAAAATTAGTGAAACAAAACTGAATGGAATGGAACAAAGGAAAAAAAGAAAGAGACAAAGAAATCCTGGGACAAAATTGAATAGGACAAAAAAATTAGTGAAACATAGAAAAACTGGGACAAAATTGAATAGGACAAAAGACAATAGAAAAAAAGTGAGCAGGACAAAAAGGCACTGGAAGGAAAACAGAATATGACAAAAGTATTAAGGAACAAAAAATAAACGGGATAAAAAGATAATGTGACAAAAACTGAATAGTATAAAAATATAATAAAACAAAGGCATTGGAACAAAAACTGCCAACAAACAGACAATACAAAAACGCCGGACAAATTGATGCAAATAAATACTACAGGCAAGTAAAGGCGAAAAAGTCTATTGGTCTGTGTCATTTTGTCCGTATGGCTTTTCATTCTTAAGCTAAAGCGTTTTCGGGATTTCTTGGAGTGGAGTAAGAAAGTATTTTTCTACACGTTTTCTTATGGAAATGGGCTAATGAGTAGAACCGATGTCTTTTTGGGCCAACAATCAGCGCTATCATTTTTTAATGATTATGATGAATATTATCCTATTTCATTTTTAAAATGTATTTCCAATAATTGAAATGTGAAACCTGCTTTATATTTTTTAATAATAAAAATTTTAAACAATGCATTAAAAAGTAAAAATCCGCCCGGCTAACATGCGCCCGGTGAATAGTCCCCGGCAAAAAGTCCTCTAGTAAAAAGTCTTAGAGCCAATCTGACGGCCCATTCTAAGTAAGATGATGTTTTCCTGAAAAGATATAAGCTTCATATTGCCAGACCTCGACTTCAACACAGACAAACCGTTTTAATTAAACGACTTCTGTCATTTATTTATTTGATTGAGAAAATTGGTGTTGACACTTTGTCAAACATTGTAAAACCCTTTATTTTGGATAATTGTTGATAATAAATTACACTGCCAAATATGTGAAGTCAAGCGTATTCAACGGTTTTTTGACATACCCACCACCACTACGCTTTTCTCTAATTCGCGTAATTATGTAAAAATTTATTGTAAATTTAGATTAAAGATGCGCAAAAAATTATTAGATTTGAATTTTTTTTGCATGATTAATTTTGTGAGGGGCCGCAAGGAGGAGGAAAGAGAGAAATAGACAGAGTGGGAGAGTGTGTGTGTATGTATGTATGTGAAAGTGTATTTGAGTGTGTATATGTGTGTGTGTGTGTGTGTGTGTGTATGTGTGAAAGACAGGCACAGAAAGAGAAAGATACAAAAAAAGAGTGTGAGAAAAAGAATTAGAAAGACTTAGTAATGCAAAATAAATTTAATCAAATGCGAAGTGGTTTATTGGAATAAGGAGTTGGTCGTCAAACTATTTTTGATACAGTGAAAATTAAGGGGTTTTAATTATTGTCAAACGGTTGAAAAGGCAATGGAATTACTGTTTTTTAAATTGCCCATTATGATCCATTTGGCTGCGTTTTTTTTTAGACAAATTCAATTTATGCCTAACAGCAATGACTTCTTCAGCATCTTTTATTTCCATTTTTGAATCTTGACTCTACATAACAAAAATTCAGACACAGAAGCCATATCCAAAGCCATTGTTTTGCGTGAGTAGCCTTTGGTTTATTTTCCGTTTTTGCGCTAAAATTGCGGCATCGAAAATGGATTAATGATTTTTTTTACTTTTTAAAGGTTTTTCCTGATAGTTACTTTGCTTAATAGAAGTTTGCCTTTCCGCTTACTGTTTTCAAGTAAAGTTGGAATCTCAATTTGTTTTATTGCTTAAAAAATAAAGAAGAGTCAATGCTGGAAGGGATGGGAGAGGGGTATTGTTTTAACTCCAATTTTTATAGTCAATTCGAAATGATTGTTCCCATCCAAAGTATTAAAAGAATTTTACGTTCCTTTCCCATTGTGGAATAAAACAAATTGATTAATTACGAGAGAGATATATATTTTTTATGAACACCCTTTTCCTAAACGATAAAAAAGCGGAGATCAGGGCAGTTAAAGGGATCAGTGAATTAAATTAGATAGTAATGCGGTTATTCTCTGATTGTTAAACAACAAACTGCTTTTGAATGAAAAAGTTACTGAGTTATTTTAAAGCTATTTGCCATGTTTTGAGCTACCGTATTTCCTCTAATAGAAGTCATGGTGATTCTATTTTTCAATGATCTCATAAGAGAGGGCTTCTATTAGACTTTTATTTTTTAATCACATTATTTTATCGAAAGTCCAATTTTGGCACTGCATAATTTTAATATACAGGTAATTTAAATTCGGTGAATTTACGATTAAAAAATAATTCAATAGATTGTATGGTTGCAATAAGTAATTTAATCTCAAAGATTAGTGTAAGAACTTAAAAATTTTCAATCACTAAAAAATGGGGAGGGCTCATATTAGGAGGGAGGTTCTAATAGAGGGGTGCTTATATTTTTTATCAGCCAAAAAGAGGAGGAACTTCTATTACAGGAAATGCGGTGAATTGATTTTTCGCAAGTTCTGCCGCAAGTTGATTTTCGGTTTAGAATAGAAGCTAGCCATGCCAGAGGCCTAGCATATATATAAAACTTCTACAATCGTCAACAAACGGAAAACTACAATAAAAAATAAATTTTTCAATATTTTGTTGCCGTTTGAACACAATGCAAAATGAAAAATAAGCAAAAATTTCAAATTTTATAAAAAATTTTTCTTTTTTTTATGAAAGCACAGTTGCAGCTGTGCTTTAGGACCTGAAATTCTTGTTTTTCTGACAATCTGCAATTGATATCTGCTTTTTTTTTCTTGAATATATGAAAGGGCGTGTTTGATTTAGCTTTGGTGAAGCTATTATTGTTTTTTTTAAATAATACTTAGTGTAACTTTTAAAGTATGTTGTTATCTTCAAATTTGCGTCGTTTCGGCTTAAATTTATTTCTTCGATTTTATTCTGCTGGTTTACCGGAGTTCCAGGACGTTAAGGTAGAAGATAAGTCGAAGGGCGTTTTTAGTGTTGAATTGTATCGGCCTATTCACCGCAACTCATTCACTCTGAAATTATGGCAGTTGGTTTTTTGTTGTTGGTTGTTCTTGGGCTAGTTATTTATTGACTGATTTCAATTTAGATTTTTTTTAGAGAATTGGCCCAAGTTTTTGATTACCTTTCTAATTTGCCTAAATGCAGGGCTATTGTGCTTTCTGGAGCGGGAAAATCCTTTTGCGGTGGCATTGACTTGAAAAATGGTCTTACGGTAGGGTTTTTTTATGTTTTTTTTTCTTATGGAACATATTTCACAGGAGCTAATTAATGTGATAAATGATGACAGTTTGGATGTTTCCCGAAAGGCGAGAAACATGCGACGAATCATCAAGTGTTGCCAGGACGGCTACACCGCATTGGAGAAGTGCAACAAGCCAGTGATTGCTGCCATACATGGCCATTGCATTGGTGCGGGAATTAGCTTGGCTAGTTGTTGTGATGTTCGATATACCGTTAACGATGCTGCTTTTTCTATTCGAGTAACTTTTTTTATTTGTTCCTACAGTACTTTTGGCAGGTAATACAGTAAAAATATGTTACAGTAATTTTTCTGTGAATTATTGTGTTTTTGCTCTTCTAGGAAGTCGATATTGGAATTGCTGCTGATGTGGGTATCTTGCAACGCCTCCATATACTAACGGGAAATGATAGCTGGGGACGCGAAATCGCTTTTACGGCCCGTGACTTTAATGGCGATGAAGCACTGAGACGAGGTACTTTTATTATTTTGCAAGTGGTTGGATGAACGACATATTTGCTTAGGATTTGTCTCACGAGTCTTTGATTCACTGGAAGAATGCTTGAATGCAACTTTTGGCCTAGCCAACGAAATTGCGGCCAAAAGCCCGATTGCTGTGCAAGGCACAAAACTGGCGATGAATTACGCGCGCAACCACAGTGTTGATGATTCAATCGAATGGATGCTTACTTGGAATCAATCTCAGCTTCAGACAGATGACATTATTCAAAATGTCACCGCAAAAATGTCGAAGCAAAATCCTGAATTTAAAGACGTTTAGTCGGTTTTAGGTTCAGAAGTCGCATGAATGCCATAACTTGACCCAGTAAATATGCGATTTGGTTTTTGTTTTTTCTGTATATTTTATTACTTATATTGGTTGTCTTACATTATTAGGTTTGAATGATTTCTTTGGATGACTTTTCTCTGGTTTCAAAAGTTAAGGGTGATACCCTTTAAGGTTTTTTACTGTATATGGGGAAAGGACTCTGGAGCCGAAGTATAAGCTATGCAAAGCTAATTCCGTTGGACAGCGCAGATTTTAACTGAGTTGTCTATTATAACGCGGAAAAGGCCCCGGCTACCAATTATAGGAAATTGGTATAACGTTTGTTTTTATTGATTTATACGATGCGGCTTTGATTCCTTACTGATTCATTTTACTACTGCCAAAAGCTGTGACAAAGCAAAAATGAACATCATCATTGATCTCCGGATCTACAAAGCTCATATATGACGAGAGC
Organism: Drosophila nigritarsus; assembly: GCA_035044305.1. NCBI lineage: Eukaryota > Metazoa > Arthropoda > Insecta > Diptera > Drosophilidae > Drosophila > Drosophila nigritarsus. The sequence continues at coordinate 254,743 of JAWNMF010000484.1, read as the reverse complement.
TGTTATATGGCTTATTGATTTTTTTTATTTTTAGCACCATTTTTGTTGAAAAAGAGTCATGGAATAGCGCTTAGACTTAAGAAAGTTACTAGGCTATTTAACTGCTTGGATTTTGACAAATGTTCCTTTTAGAGTTTCCGCGGACCGTTGAAAATAAATTGAAATGAATATCACGATTAGATAGGACTTAAGGAAGCTGAATTGAGATTTGTTTGCTGAGGATTTCTGTGGACAGTTATATAAGTTGTTGAACAGGTTTTTATATTTTCAAAGATTTCGTGGTGCAAATTAGTGGAAAAATATTTTTTATTTTAACAAAGATCAAAATTTGTAGTCTTTGTAGTTTTTCTTTCAGTTTTATCATTTATCATCATCAACACAATGTGTTATTTTTTTCACATACATTAACAAAAACACAACAATTTTGTGTTTGCGAGACAATTACCAAATATCTGTTAATTGTAGTGCGTTTATAAATTGAATTTTAAATTTTATTATAATTTTAATTAAATAATTTTAATTTTTATAAAGGTTTAAGTGAAATTTGTTTTATATGTTTTTTTGGAAAGGCTAAATAACCACCTTTAAAATTTTGTTTGCCTTGTTAATTCTTTGTGGATGAATTGCTTTAATGATCTTTGTTGAGTTTGCAGAAGTCAAGAGGTTGATTACTTAGCGCGGACATGTTTAACACGGGGTAAAGTTTTTTTTCTGACAATTAGTATTTTGTCTAATCGGATCTGAGTTTTTTTTGGCTTAGGCTTAATATAACCCTTGTCGGTTTTGGAGTTGAAAAATATAATTTTGCGGGATTTTGTTGGCAAAGAACCAACTTGCGAAAAAAAAATCGATGTCTAGTTGACAAGCGGGCTTGAGATACTGTTGTATCGATAGAAAGAATTTGGTGAAGAAAATAATTTTATATTGTTCATGAAATGTTTTCTGTAGTCAACAACTACTTTCAGTTAACTAAAAACAGTGCTGCCTATTAAGCAAACATCATTGTCACTTATTTATTTGATGTAGAAGGGAGCAGTAATTCCGTGTTATTTATAGTTTATATTTATTGTGACATAAAGTGACAATGATGTTTGCTTAATGGGCAGTACAGTTTTTAGTTTACTGAAAGTAGAGCAGAATGCTTTGGCTCACTTCGACTTTTTTTGATTAATACACAACCAGAATGACGTGTCGTGGATACAGATATTCCACGAGATTGATTTTGCTTTTTAGTACATAAGGTCAAGCTTTGAAGTCGTCCGCTCAAATAAAATAAAGGTCAAGTTGGAGAGACATCCCCCTAGTCGCAAACTTACCGCAATAGTTATTTGGTCATAATTTTAAACTATTACCATTGTGGTTTGTTTCGAAGAGTCATTTGTAGTAAACTTAAAATTTTATATTTGTTTTTTTTAGAAAATTTGCGCGTAAAACCGTTGTCATTTCGGGGGCGTCGCGCGGCATTGGCAAAGAGATTGCGTTAAAGTTGGCCAAGGACGGCGCGAACATTGTTATCTGCGCAAAGACAACAACTGCGCATCCCAAATTGCCGGGAACAATTCACACGGCTGCCGAAGAAATCAAACAAGCCGGCGGCCGGGCTCTGCCCTGTGTCGTGGACGTGCGCGACGAGCAGTCGGTGCAGAACGCCGTGGAGGCGGCGGTCAAAGAGTTTGGGGGCATCGACATCCTCATTAATAATGCCAGCGCGATTTCGTTGACAGGCACGCTGAAAACGCCGATGAAGAGGTTCGATTTGATGCACGGCGTCAACACGCGTGGCACTTACCTCATGTAATTGTTTATTTTTGGATGGCTTTTAGTTAGGGATGGGCTTAAGTAGGGTTTTATTGGCTTGAGGTTTAGTCGCTTAACCAGGGATGGGTGATAGGTCATTTTTATCCTTGATATTGCACTACGCTTTGTCATTGCTTTACTGAATTGTATGTTCATTCAATAGAAAAAATTTTTTATATGCTAAATCATGAATTACTGCACGGTTATCCGAAGCACTATGGGTTAGCCGGATATACAGTACTAATTTTTTTTTTATTTTATAAAAGGTGATCCTGGAGCTGCAATATGGAACGGCTCATTTACTCTCTTACTTAGCCTTTGTTGTCTATTTCTTTTGAGGGGAAAATTTAGAGTTTTTCTATTTGAGGGTTAATGAACCATTACCCATGACTGCCTTTTGACGATAATTAGGATGCGAATATCTTTGGGGACCGATAAATAGCTTTAAGCTTTGTTCGACGAAAGACCAGTAAGCTTAGAGAAGACTGATAAGATGTCATTTTGGTTATATATTAATTTTAATACACGGGTAAATAATTCTAGCAATGACTTGCATCTAATATTTTTATTTGGGTAGGCTCTTTTGTTTAAATTTAATTTTTATGAGCCATGATTTTGATAAAATGGCGTTCAATTTATTTATCTCTCTTTTTGTTTAATCAAACTGATGTGCAGATTCAAGTGTAGCTCAATCAAAATATTTTATTTTGTTTTATTAAACATAATTGATTAGCGATTGAAGACGAAAAATGGGAAATTAAAATAACTCGTAGCTTTTTTTGAAAATATATTAATTGTTACTATAAAGGGAAAAAATTACAGTAAAAAATCGGTTTTAAACAATTATGGAGTGATGTAGGACTATCCTCCGCTAATTCTCTCTCCATTTCTTTGCAAACGCTAATATTTTGAACTATAAAACCCTTAAATAGACATCTCGATTGATTAATAATTATCCATTTTGATTAAAAAATGTTTTTTGGTTAGATCTTTTATTCTATATGCTTGTCTTGCGTCAGCTGACTTATAAAGACGGCGAATAATTATGGCTCAGCATGAGTTTTTTTTATTTTCAAATAAATTTTAGGTCGCAAAAATGCATTCCTTATTTGAAGCAGTCAACGAACCCGCACATCCTCAACCTAAGTCCGCCGCTTCTTATGGAAGTTCAGTGGTTCCAACACCATGTTGCGTACACAATAGCCAAGTATGGGATGTCGATGTGTGTGTTAGGGATGCACGAAGAGTTGAGGCCTTTTGGCATTGCGGTAAACGCGTTGTGGCCGAAGACGGCGATTTGGACGTCCGCCATGGAAATGCTTTCTGCGGGTTTGTTTTTTGAGCTGTTTCATTTTAAATTAGTTTATAATGGCTTGATTAGGACAGGGCGAGGCTGGCAGCCGTAAAGCGGAGATTGTGGCAGACGCCGCTTACGCAATGCTCAGCAAAAACAGTCGGAATTACACGGGAAAATTTGAGATCGACGAGGAGGTGTTGAAGCGCGAAGGCGTGACCGACTTTGAGCAATACGCTTGTGTCCCAGGTATTCTTTCTTTGGTTTTTTGGGAGAACAAAGGCAGATTGAATTTTCTTAATTTTTTATGGTGCTTTTAAAATCTGCTGCATTTAAACAGAGCTATGCAATTCCATTTTTTAGTGTCTAACACCTTGCAGTTTGCATTTAAGTTGGTCTTTGATTTATAAATTGTTTTTTTCTTTCAGGCGCACCACTAATGTCCGACTTCTTTGTGCCTGGCGTTTCCTATGACACAGCAATAAAAAACGACAAGCGTTCGTCTAGCCGAACGTCGATTAAGGCGTCCGACTTGCAAGCGTTGGCTGCCAAACTCCAGAGCGCTATTCAACCGGAATTCGTAGAAAAAATTGGCGCGATTTATGAGTTTGCTTTAAAAGGTGAGTTTTTTTTTTTGGCTTACTGTGTGATTTTGCGTGAGGTTGAGGGTTTTGGAATGTTGCTTTGTTTGTTTTGCGTAGGATGAGCCCTGAAGACTTTATTTAAAACTGATTTTTGCCGTATTTCGTTTTCAAGATTCACTTTATAAATTACTGTTTTAATTTTATAACACTTGTTATAACTATCCTGTTGCAATGAAGTAGTGAAACAAGTTTATGATATATTTCTTTTGTGAATACGTTCACGTGCTGACCTGTTAAAATTTTTAAAAAAATACTGTTAATTGGCGTGGGGATTGAACCTGTGCAGTCTTTTATCTCTTTCTCAGACGATCTGCCATTTGGCCACAAGTGAACAAATGTAGTTGTCTTCGTGATCGAGTGGTAGTGCGTTTGAATCAGAGCGAGTTCGAACCCCGCTCATATTTTTTAATTTTCTATTAATATATTTAATCAGGGTTAAGGCTTTCTTTCATGATTATTTTTAATTTAACTGTTGTTTAACCTATTTTTGTGATTAAACTCTATGGGCTGTGATAGATTGATAAACTGAATTCTATGAGGTTTTATTAGAACAAATATATAAAATTCATTTTTATTTTTATAGTATTTCTCGTTTTTATTTGACTAATAAATATTATATTTTTCAATTTTAGATGGAACAAGAAAACACGACCTTTACCTGGACATTAAGAACGGCAACGGCTTGGTGGCTGTGGGCAAGCCGGAGAGCGGTGAGTCAGACGTCCAGTTTGAGATGGACATTGCCGACTTTGGTGCCATGTTTAAAGGCGAATTCTCACCGACTCAAGCTTTTATGGCCAAAAAGTTAGTGATCAACGGAAGTATGGACAAGGCGCTTCAGTTGGAAGGCGTTTTAAAAAAGCTAGTCAAAAAGCCTTCGAAGATTTAAGAGCATTTTGAGTTTATTTTTGTGTATGATGAAATGAAGTGGCAGAGTGCCCATTGTTGCCTTAATTCTTCTTATTGGGTTTTTTGCTATGTCTGGGACTCTGTTGGACTTTTTTCTGACTGAGTAGGAATTTTTCTTTGTTTCTGCACGCTGTCCGACGTATTGTTTTTTAAAGTATAAATACTTAAATATTAGGTTGTTGCAAAAATAATGGCCGTTACAATATTTTTTTATCATGTGGTACCCACCCCAAAAAATTTGTCGTTTATAACTTTCTTCAAACCACCTTCAATGGAACATAAACGATCCTAAATAAAAATACATATATATTGTAGAATTAATGAAATAAAATATTTTGACACGACTAACGCGTTGGAAATAATTTGTTGCTTTTATCAAATTATGGCATTCCTTATGGCTTTTTTTTGCGTTGGGTATAATTGTTGAAGCGATAGCTAATGGCAGCATCGGATACAGTGTTGTGGCTTGGCTCGCACAATGGCTTTTTGCTTTGCGGTTGTGCGCTTTTTTCTATTCTTTAACGCATGTTAGGTATGTGGTCTCATACGCTTACTTTATGATGCCATTCAGCGTGGACTTTATTTATGGGTAGAAGACACTTGACCATCATGTATTGACCGCCTTTTAAGGTTAATTGCTGTAACAAATTTGTGAAGTTTTTGTTACAAATTAATTATTTATCAATTAATTGAAAGTGGCGGGAGATTACCACGAGACTGGTACGATTTTTCGGCCATTTTATTTAGCGAACGCCTTCTTTCAAAAGCGTTTTCAAATGCTTTTCGTCAAATCCAGGTCGTCCGTTGCGAGGCTAGGTCAAATTCGCCATTTTGGAACTTTGCGAAGCATTTCAATGCAGTAGACACGTCTAATACACCTCCGTACATATTGCATGTGTCCGTAGCCACTTCAGCTGCTTTCTTGATTTCGATGAAAAGGGAATACTAGCAGGTGGCGAAAATGCAAACTCCTAGATATTTCATTTCTGAATCTGGAAAAAAAAGTTAAGAAAAATATTAAATTAGAAAATCTAAAACTCTAAGAACTTATGTTTCATCCCAATCAGTATTGGGTAATAGCTCAGTAACCTTTTTGTCTTTGAATACTGTTATTCTTTTTCTAACGTCAGACAGAAAAATAGTATTCAAAAAAAGAGGGTTACAGAGCCTTTACCCATCACTGATCACAATACTTATAATAGTCTGCGGCGACGTCTGGAGATTTGTATAATAGAAGGGGCGCCGCCGCCGGTCTAGTCTACTTGCCATTTGCTTTACGAGGTCTTTGTCTCATATTTAAATCTCCGCCTTCTTTTATACATCATGTGTTGGGAAACGGCGTGTGATGATTTTGAGCTGATTTTTCTGCCAGCGATGGGTTTGATGGGTGATTGCTGCGTGATTAAAGATCTTTGTTTGTCGATGCCTTGTGCAGAGTCTTGTATACTTAGCAGATTTGACAAATAAAGCAAAAATATAGGCATTACTGTTGTAATTATAATTCTGTGAACATATTCGGCTGGACTCGCTTGATTTTATTTATTTTTTTTGTTTTTTTTTCATTTTTAGTCGCGTTTCACTACAATGGACACGAATGACGAAAATGCGGCGTCGGAGCCGGTGAATTTGGGCCTGCACTTTCCGCAGAGCAAGGTGCGACGGATTAGCAAACTGGTGTCACCTACAACCATAGTCACAAGTGAAGCGGTTCAAATGCTGGCGCTGGGAGCGGTAAATTTTTGGATTTTTTTATGATTAGTCGTTTTTTGGAAAATTGTTGTTTAGCAAGAGTACGTAAAACTGTTGGGGCAAGCCGCCTACAAATTTACGAATAACGAAAACCGGAAGACCGTTCAAATGAAGGATATTAGTATTATTTATTTTTTTTATTATTATTGGATTTGTAAGACAAGTTTGTAGAATTTTTGCCACCAAGATTCACTGCATAAACTCTATTAATTTATGCTACAAATTTCTGTTATATATACGTATTTTGGAGAAACGCTGAAAATTCTAAAAAGGTCTTTAATAGGAAGGGCAGATCAATTAGTAGAGAGCAGTGTTGTCAACTGCTGCCATATGACTCTTCAGACCGCAACTACGGCCGGTAATGAAAGGTGCAAATCGCAACCACCATTTCATAGTCTGTTCGGAGTTTTCTTTCCGGTCTAAGAAAAATAAGTGTCGTCCAAGCTTAAAAGAAAAAAAATTAAAAAAACAAAAAAATTGCTAAAGGAAAACTTTCCGTTAAATTTTGAACAAAAAACAATTGTAGTTGTAGGACGTGAGAAAATTTACTAAAAAATTCGATAAAAGAACATCGAAACAAGCAGATTTTACGGGCCTTAAATAGAAGGTGTCAACTTTTTAACTGTAAAAACTTGACTTTAATGTTAAGCTTTAGCTTAAGATTTGGCTTAAACTTATGCTTATGATTAGGCTTGTCTTAATGTGGGACTCTACCTTAAGGCTTGGATAAAACTTAGATATTAGTCTATGGCTGGGCTTAGTATTAAGCCTTAGCTTAGTTTAAGGATTGGCTGTAGGCCCGCCGCAGTTTTAAGCCTTAGCTAAAAGCTAAACTTAGAGACACGCTTAAGATTTAATCTTTACTTCATTTTTTTTGATTGATATTGATATAGTTTGGCTTATGGTCTAGCTGGCTGCATATTCTCAGCCTACGTTAGGAGTTGCGTTGCAAGTAATTGAGCGCTGATATTAATCCCAAAAACTTTAGACCGTTGTATACAACGAGACTGGGTATTTTCAATTTTGGAAAACGCACTCGACAATTGGCCGGACAACACAGTTTCAAAGAGACAGAGCACATTAAAGGTCGTGTCTAGCGGCTCTAATAGTGATCATGCAGTAAATCTACAAAATGTTGGCGAAGAGAATTATGATGAACAAGAGAACGAAATGGAAGAAGAAGAAGAAGCCAATGCAATAGATGAGAATGAGAATGAAGAGGAGGAGGAAGAGGCAGACGGACCCGTAAATGACAACTATTTGGCTTTGGCTGAAGAGGATGAGCGCGACGCTTTTGACTTGTCGTCGGAAAATGATGAGGAAGACATTGCCGAGGAAAGAAAGGAGTCCGGGGATGATTTTCCAACACCGCCAGTAAAAATTCGCGAAATTAAAGATTTTTGAACCATTTTTATGGTTATTAAATTCCTGTTGTATATTTTAGTTGTAACTTTCAGTGGTATTTTTTACGATTGTAACTGTTGTCATGGTTTGGGTAATGGCAGAATTTTTATTTTAAACTCACATAAACCATCTTAAACGTTCATTAACCCTTGAATCTAGCTGAAAATAATTTAGAAAGACTGGTTTTAATATGCCGAAAATTTGTTAAAAAATTTGGCGAAATAAATTTTCAATTTTTTCCGTGCAAAATTAAAAAAAAATTTTCGTGAAATAAAAAATTTTTTTTTGTAATACTTTCAATTCATTCGTGCCTTAATTTGTTTTCTTATTATTTGACTCTGATTGACTTTTTTGTGCATTGTTTGTTGTTTTTATTGTTCCACTTTGTTTTTCCAGAGAAAATAAAGGTTAAAAATTTAAATTCGCTTTGTTTGCTTTGATTAGCAAGTTTGACTACTGCGCAATATTTTTTTGGTTGTCGCAACGGAAGTGTGGAATCAAGGTGTTTAATTCTTCCAGTAGTAGTTTAGGTATTGAAGCTTTAAACTGTTTAAATGGCGGACGATTTGGAAGGCCCATATTCTGTAGACAATGATCGTAAAGTAGACAATCTTGCTTTTCAGAGAAATCGGGTTTTCTTTTATATTTTTTAGAAGCATCTGTCCTTATATTATAGAGGTTTGATAAGGATGTTTATATATGTTTTAACTGAACGGTTTTGAGATGTTTTTTCATGCTTAGCAATTATTTGCTACTTTGTTCTGCGAAATATTGCAAGATAATTAACAGCATTTATGAATATCGTGAGTTGAATTAAGCAAACTTTATAACCGACGTATGAGACATAAGTCATAAGATAATCCTTCTAGGAGTAGACTAAAGAAAGGTTTGAGTAGGTATTAAGTTTGCATCGCACCAAATCAAGAATGAGCTGCAATTGATTTGTGCCCTTGCCTTATATCATCAACATAAGCTCTATCTACTTATGCCTGTTTCCATTTTTAACTGACTTACTTCGATTTAACCGCACATACAAGGTTTCCAAAAAAAATGATTAAGTGAAAAATTTTGAAGTTCCCGATTCACTGGCAAAAAAAAAAAATTCATTGTCGAAAAAAATTTGTTGAAATTAAAAATCATAAATCATTGTAAAAAAAATAGTCAAAATTTGAGGACAAAATTCACGTTCGAAAAAAAAATTTAAAATTTGAAGGAAAAATTTACCGTCGAAAAAAACTTTTAATTTTTAACCCAAAATTCTTCGACAAAAAAATGGTTCATTTTTAAAAAGAGAATTCGCGTTCGAAAAAAAAGTTCGAAATTTGAAAAAAATATTGATATAGTGGGTTATATTAAAACATACGTCGAATATTTACTTAATTTGCAATGTGCACCACAAATCAAGATTGATACTTGTAAGTTTTGGACAGATAACAAAGGAAAAAAAAGGCACCTTTAAAAAATTGGCATTGAACATTTTTTCCGTTCCTGCCAGCAGCGCTTCGATCAAACGAGTGTTTTCTCAAGCTGGATTTTGTACAAGATTGCATAGAAATAGAACAACGCATCGTCTTCTTAACTCACAAATTGTAATTTACTTAAATTAGTCAGAGGCTATTTTATTATTGTTTCTTTTTGTTATATTTTGTTGAATGAAAAATTGTTGGAATAGACCATTATTTTTTGTGTTATATATTCTCAATATTAAGACACTATTTCCAAACAAAATATTTGAACCTTTTATTGATATCAATGACACCGGCATCACAACAAAAATTCAAATTTTTCTAAAAATTTTTTTTGGTGTTTTTTGCTTTTTTGGTAAATAATAAATATAAAAAATTTTTATAAAAATTATAAAATCAATGGTGGTAAAACACAACACAAACCAATATAGAAAGATAGCAAAAATAAAGAATATACTACGCTTTCGGCTACCGAGTCATGCTTAGGGCTAGGTTTTAGACGATCCCATAATTCCAAAAGTATTTTAAATGAAGAAAGATGTAATGGAGATTCTGCTGGTCGTTATCTAAAATACAATAATTAAACAAAAGAAAAAGCAAAAAAAAGAAAAAGAAAACTAATAGAGCCGATAATCTTAGATGTGACAAGAGCGCGTACGTGAAATGATAGGAAGATAAAGCTCAAAGAAAACAGAAATAGCCATAAGACTTTAAAATTTACCTGTACTTATCTCGTGGTCTTGGCAAAAACGAGGAGCATCGTAAGGCTCAAAGTGCTGACGGCCACACGTGGTGGCTCGACTAGCACTGACTTTTGAAGTTTGACGTTATTTTACGAATTGGCAATCGGCCTTCCATTTTAACACATTGGATAAGTTTCTCAAGTATTATATTTGACAATGACGTTGTGTAGCTGAAATAAAAACATAAGACTCACTAATTTTATGACATAAAAATAAATAACTGCACAATTGCAAAAAAACGAAAAACTGCAAAATTCTTCGGAAAATAAATTTGAGTGTTTATTTCTAGCTTTTATTTAAATAATAACTTTTCGTGTCAACCAAACTGAAATTTCAAGTTGAATTCACCTGACTTCATTTTGCCATTCTAAAATTTGTCGAAAATGAAGTTCACACTTTATTTTCTAAATTTTTTTTGTCGAAGTTGAAGTGCAGTGAAAAAATTCGTCAATTTTTTTTCGACGGTGAATTTTTTCTTCAAATTTTGAACTTTTTTTTCTACAACGTGAATTCTGTTCTCAAATTTCGACTATTTTTTTTCGACAATGAATTTTGTTTTTAAAATTCGACATTTCTTTTTTGCAAGTGAAATAAAAATTGGTTTCATTCACGAATTCAGGTGAAAATGAAGTGAAAATGGAAACATTGCGCACATATGGTCCACCCTGTACGGAGAATTTAAAAATTGTCATTCATTTTTGGCATTCTGTTTACATTTTTTTAATTTTTGACCAAAAATGTTTTTATTGAAAAACCATCTTTTGCATACTAAATTATAACGAATCGACCAATTTTCATAATTAATAGCTTAAAATGAAGATTATCAGTTGTTAAACAATATTTTTTATTACTACGTTTCTAATATGTACTGTCAACTGTTTTATTTACCAATGAATGAATACCGCTTTTATGGTTTTCCAACTTTAAAGCCTCTTTTCTCGCTTTCTCCATGAACAATTTTTTTTTCACCTGAGCTATATTATAGATAATTTCTTAAGCTGTCGTTTAAGCTATTAAACGCTGAATTTGAGATAGATTTACACTATACAGCAGAGAAAAACTACCGAATTTATAAATAATATGAAATAATTTGAAACCCTTTAAATTTTTTCAAAATTTTCAAACGTATTTGAGGGTATTTAATGCTCCTAAACACGAATATAATATTCATTTTTGACGGAAATGGCATTTAAGCCACGAAAAAAAATCTACCACCTCCCACCCGGACTCGAACCCGCGACTCTCCCAAAATGGAAAAAAATCGGAAAAAACCCTAGAAAAAGACTAGGAAAAGCCGGCTACTAAGGCATCGGTTATTTATTTTTATAATATATTTATCATAATTTGTTATTTTTAGTTTTTTTGTTACACTTATGTGAGTACTTAAGCTAAAGCTTAAACTTGAATCAAAAAAATAACACGAAATTCAGAATCAGCGACCTAAAAAACCCCGAAGTAAAAAAATCTAGCTTCATAAATAGAATATATACCCTAATGACACTTTTGTGCTTTTTGGACCATATGAAAACCGTTGTTACGATTCCCTCGAAATTTTTTTATTTTAGTTGGAAATTTCCAAACATGATTTCCGCGAGTTTGGTGTGCCGATGTCGGAGTCCGGCACCAACGATTCGCAATTCAATGACGACGACGTTATCGCGTTGCTAGAAGGCGTCCGAACTGATGAAGTTAAACACCCGTTAAATCATTCCTGCAAGTCGGACTGCGGCTGTGAAAAGAACGCAATTATAGTAAATGATCAAACAGCGGAGGAGAAAACACCGGTGAATAAAGTAAGCGACATTGAAGACATGTAACTGCTATCTTTGTGGAGTTAAGCATGTGGTATTATTTGGGCAGAAGAAATGTTTTTAACAAAAGCTTGATGATGGCGGGATGCTAAAAGATATTTCCCTTTTGGCAAATTTGAAATTTTTTGTTGTGGGGCTTTTGACACTAAGTTTATGCCGGAAAATTGTGATTAAAGGAGGACCTGCAACTTCATTTTGTCTTGAATTAAATAATAAATTATTTTTTTGCCACGTTCTATGATATTTAAAAGAAAATATTTGCATTTCAGGTAGGAAGACAACAGGAAGTATTTTAATTATTTAAATTTGACGTTTTAAATATTATAAATTTTACTACAGCTTTAATAGGATTTTGTTTTGCTTATATCATGATTGTATCATAGAATTCTAAAAATTATTTTAAATTCAAATTAAACCAGTCGAAACTGGCCGCGTCGGAGCAGTACTAAACTTCTGAACTTAACCGTTCGCTTGCAAATTGCTTTGATACGGTGAAGACCTCTTTAAGTAACAAAACTTTATTAAAACCCAAAAAAAGAAAGCACAACACGAAGACGCAAAGAGTAACAAAATAATTATAACGAGAAAACTAAACGCAATGAGTAAGAACATTATCTGATTTTCGTAAAATTTGACTTTGTAATCAGTGTTTCAAAACACTAATATTAAAGGAAAAAAATAGAGGCTTAAAAGCATTTGAACTCGAGGTCATTTTCAAGAGTGAAATGCTTAACCGGTTTGACCACAAGGACAAAAGCGCCAAAAAAATTAATTTCTGTTTTTAAAAGTATAGTTTACTTAAAATTAAACGATTAAACAAATAATTAAACCGGGAACGGATCTGCTCATTGTACACTATTCTAAATATTTTTTTTAAACAAAGTTTTGGTCTATTAAACCAGTATTGTGCTGCCTAGGTTAATAGTAGTAAATGAATAAATACAATAGAAAAACGTCATCAAAAAGGTTAATGACAGCTTTTTGTCGATGTTACAGAAATACTGATAAGTATTATATATAATTACATAGCATTTGTACTGACACATTGGCAAACACAACTAATAAAAAAGGGCATATATTTAAATTTATATTAGAATGTTGCAAACAATATTATTTTAAAAATATTTTAATTACATTGTATTATGCCAAATAATGCTTTAATTCATATTTCACTTTTCACTTTTGTTGTATTGAGCAATTAAAGTTTCTCAAAAATTTAAAATAAAAGTAAAATTTTTTTAAATTAGTTATCAAATTAGGTGCTATCATTTTAATGATCAAATGTGATTTTTTTTCATAATCATTAAAATTGAGATTATAAGGTCAACCAAATTAGTTTTGTTTGGATGATATCACTCGAAATTTGCTTGTTTCTCTGTTCTTTAATTTTCTGCTTTTTTGATTTATTCTTTTCTTTATGGAGACAAGAGTAAAGAATATCCTCTATTGTTTCCCTTTTTCCATTTCAGTGGAAATAAATTAATGCTTTTTGTGATATTGATTATTTAAATTGCGTGCGAATAGAAAGTGAAAACAATTATGATTTCCTGAAAGTAGGCTTTTCGTTTACTAATTTTTTTCTATTATGTTTGAATTTTTGTGTGCATTATGGAATTCAATGGCAGAATTATAACCGTATTTCAAATGTGACAAGTAATGAATTGTTTTCATAAAAATATTCTATTTTGCAATTATAAAAGGCTGTGCCAAAATTGTGGCAAAATTGTTCCATTCGACGCCGCAAGTAAGGCTTTTAATGGAGGATTGGTCGTCTTGCTAAAGCCAGCCAACGGAACTTTTTGTTCGTATGTCATTTTTAACCATTGTTTGTACGGGTTATATTTTAATCTCCGGTTTAGATACAATTTGGGCGACGACCTACACATTGGGATATATGACTCATTTTCCGGCTGGGTATATTCATTCTGTGATCGAGGACTTGCGAAGGAACGCCTCGGTGAATGGCAGTACAGTGTAAAAATAATTTCTTTGAATGCATGGATTGACGAACGCCTTTGGAGTGCTAATGGAAATTTTACGAGAAATGTATGTTTATTTTTTATTGCTTTTTTTAAACTTTTGAGTTTTGTAAGGGAAGGAAATAATTGAAAAATTTAGGTAGTTTTCTATTTTTAAGACGCTTGGCCAAATTCGTTTTGTCGTAGGATTCTTGGCCTTAGACGTTTTGTCTCTGGCATTTTGTGTCAAGATGCTTGGATTAAGTCATTATGTTTTAAGACATTTGGCCTTAGACATTTATCGTCTGGCTATTGGTTTTAGACGTTTGTTCTTAGACCTTAAATCACTTGCGTTTGATATTAGACGTTCAGTATTTGACATTTTGTCTAAATACAACTAACCCGAGACATAGTTTTTAAGGAATTTTGTCCTCAGACGTTTAGCCTATGACATTTTGGTTTTCGGACTTTCAAGCTATTCGGTGTAAGTAACGTTTCGTTTTCCTACATTTAGTTTTTTAATTCTTGGTCTCAGAAGCTTGGTCTGAAAAATCATTGAACATAATTTGAGTTATTGATACAGCTTTAAAATATGAAAAGGCTTATAAAGTAGAATTTACAATTTGTTTTTCCACGTTTTACTTCAATAAACAAATAAAATTTTATTTCAAAATTTTTAGAATTACTGTCCCAAAAATTGGAATTGTTTTGATTTTGTCTTAATCGTGCTCCGACACCTAATGCCCAGCCAGCTATTCAAATCCAAAGAAAGTTTTGTCGAAAAAATCATTATGGACTTGTTCTACAACAAAATTTTATGATAAAAACACAATAAACATTTACATGTATTGACGTAGGAAAATTTTTTTGATTGATAAAAAAAAATGGCGGTAATGAAAAAAAGCCAGGAAATTTTGAGAAAAAAATATTACTTTTTTATTTGCTTTATTTATTTATTAATTTACGTTTAAATTGCAAAAAAAATTCTTTACTTTTTAAGAAAAAAACAAAAACAGAGTGTGGAAATTAGAAGAAACTACAATAACTGCATATTGCAATTAGAGATTAGCCAAATGGTCAAGGATTGAAGGTTCAGTTAAGTGAATAAATATTTAGATCAATTTGGTTGGCTTTTTTTGTTTTTTGGCAGGCTATTTTGACCGTGGAAATCTAAGCAGCTAAATGACTCTGTGATTTTTTAAAGACATTTTTATGTTTTTTTACGAGGAACAAAAAGGCAAAAGGCATGAAAAGATAAAACGACAATAGGTTTAAATCAGTGCTTTTATTATGAAGTTTTATCGAGTTCTATTCCATTCCACCCAAAAAAGAGACAGTTTTTGTCTGTTTGTGAAAATGCCTTTGTGCAGATATTTTTTGTATTTGTTTCATTGTCTATCTGTTATGTTGTCTGCCGTTTTTTGTACCGAAATTTTTTGTCTGAATTGTATGTCTAAATCTGAAACTGTTTGCCGTTTTCGCAGTGGAATGTTTTGTTCGCATTTAAGTGTATGTTTGCCAAGTTGTGTGCTGTTTTTTGTACCGAGGCTTTTTAAACGCGTTTGATTGTTTTTTTGTCATGTTGTTTGTTATTTTTTTTACTAAGACTACTTATCCGCATTTTATCGTCTGCTTGCCAAGTTGACTGTTGTTTTTGTACTGAGACTTCTTGTCTGCATTTTATTTCTTTTGCCAAGTTGTCCGCTGTTATTGCACCAAGACTATTTGTCTGCATCATATTGTTTGTTTGCCAAGGTTGTTTGCTGCTGTTGCACGAAGACTTTTTGTCCGCTTTTTTGTACATAATTGCATAATTTTAGTTACGCACTGAAGAATTTAAAATTTCCCAATCATTTTAAAAAATAAGTATTCCTAACTATTAGAATGGAATTATAATCAGCAAAGGAATTTCCAAGTTTTTGCTTCAAATTCAATTGTGCAACCGCCTAAAAGTGTGTTTACTCAAAATTTTTACTCAGAAAATCAAACATTTAATTTTTACGCCAAATGAAAAATGAAAAACAAAATAGACAAAGGAATTTGAGTGGACGCAAGGCTAGGGAAAACAAACCAAGAAAAATTGGAGTAAGTCAAGATAATAATTTAAAATTTGCAGACGCGTTTAACCAATATTTGCTCTCAGTTTTTGGGGTACTAAAATTTTGAAAAGTCGAAGAAGGCAAACACATAACAGTACTGGTTATTTCTCAAAAAAAGGTTTATTTTATCAATATTTTCTCGTGTTTTTTTGCGAATTTTCGAAATTTTTTCATTCATTAAGCTTTCTTACAATATCTTTTGTTTTTTGATTAAAAAAACACCATGCCGAACAAAAAATTGAATGCCAAATTTACAAAAAGTGCGTTTTTGATTACTTTGGAGTCTTTGTTCCACACATAGTGTGGCAAGGCTTCTAAAAAAAACATCTTTTGTGTATTTGTTTTATAACAGCCAAAAACCAAAACAAAACTTTTGTTGTTGATCACTAACAATAATAACAAGGCGAACAGGGATTTAATCAATCAAATACTGATAAGTACTTAAAAGTAAATGATTGATTAAATCCCTGTTCGCCTTGTTATTATTGTTAGTGATCAACAACAAAAGTTTTGTTTTGGTTTTTGGCTGTTATAAAACAAATACACAAAAGATGTTTTTTTTAGAAGCCTTGCCACACTATGTGTGGAACAAAGACTCCAAAGTAATCAAAAACGCACTTTTTGTAAATTTGGCATTCAATTTTTTGTTCGGCATGGTGTTTTTTTAATCAAAAAACAAAAGATATTGTAAGAAAGCTTAATGAATGAAAAAATTTCGAAAATTCGCAAAAAAACACGAGAAAATATTGATAAAATAAACCTTTTTTTGAGAAATAACCATACTGTTATGTGTTTGCCTTCTTCGACTTTTCAAAATTTTAGTACCCCAAAAACTGAGAGCAAATATTGGTTAAACGCGTCTGCAAATTTTAAATTATTATCTTGACTTACTCCAATTTTTCTTGGTTTGTTTTCCCTAGCCTTGCGTCCACTCAAATTCCTTTGTCTATTTTGTTTTTCATTTTTCATTTGGCGTAAAAATTAAATGTTTGATTTTCTGAGTAAAAATTTTGAGTAAACACACTTTTAGGCGGTTGCACAATTGAATTTGAAGCAAAAACTTGGAAATTCCTTTGCTGATTATAATTCCATTCTAATAGTTAGGAATACTTATTTTTTAAAATGATTGGGAAATTTTAAATTCTTCAGTGCGTAACTAAAATTATGCAATTATGTACAAAAAAGCGGACAAAAAGTCTTCGTGCAACAGCAGCAAACAACCTTGGCAAACAAACAATATGATGCAGACAAATAGTCTTGGTGCAATAACAGCGGACAACTTGGCAAAAGAAATAAAATGCAGACAAGAAGTCTCAGTACAAAAACAACAGTCAACTTGGCAAGCAGACGATAAAATGCGGATAAGTAGTCTTAGTAAAAAAAATAACAAACAACATGACAAAAAAACAATCAAACGCGTTTAAAAAGCCTCGGTACAAAAAACAGCACACAACTTGGCAAACATACACTTAAATGCGAACAAAACATTCCACTGCGAAAACGGCAAACAGTTTCAGATTTAGACATACAATTCAGACAAAAAATTTCGGTACAAAAAACGGCAGACAACATAACAGATAGACAATGAAACAAATACAAAAAATATCTGCACAAAGGCATTTTCACAAACAGACAAAAACTGTCTCTTTTTTGGGTGGAATGGAATAGAACTCGATAAAACTTCATAATAAAAGCACTGATTTAAACCTATTGTCGTTTTATCTTTTCATGCCTTTTGCCTTTTTGTTCCTCGTAAAAAAACATAAAAATGTCTTTAAAAAATCACAGAGTCATTTAGCTGCTTAGATTTCCACGGTCAAAATAGCCTGCCAAAAAACAAAAAAAGCCAACCAAATTGATCTAAATATTTATTCACTTAACTGAACCTTCAATCCTTGACCATTTGGCTAATCTCTAATTGCAATATGCAGTTATTGTAGTTTCTTCTAATTTCCACACTCTGTTTTTGTTTTTTTCTTAAAAAGTAAAGAATTTTTTTTGCAATTTAAACGTAAATTAATAAATAAATAAAGCAAATAAAAAAGTAATATTTTTTTCTCAAAATTTCCTGGCTTTTTTTCATTACCGCCATTTTTTTTTATCAATCAAAAAAATTTTCCTACGTCAATACATGTAAATGTTTATTGTGTTTTTATCATAAAATTTTGTTGTAGAACAAGTCCATAATGATTTTTTCGACAAAACTTTCTTTGGATTTGAATAGCTGGCTGGGCATTAGGTGTCGGAGCACGATTAAGACAAAATCAAAACAATTCCAATTTTTGGGACAGTAATTCTAAAAATTTTGAAATAAAATTTTATTTGTTTATTGAAGTAAAACGTGGAAAAACAAATTGTAAATTCTACTTTATAAGCCTTTTCATATTTTAAAGCTGTATCAATAACTCAAATTATGTTCAATGATTTTTCAGACCAAGCTTCTGAGACCAAGAATTAAAAAACTAAATGTAGGAAAACAAAACGTTACTTACACCGAATAGCTTGAAAGTCCGAAAACCAAAATGTCATAGGCTAAACGTCTGAGGACAAAATTCCTTAAAAACTATGTCTCGGGTTAGTTGTATTTAGACAAAATGTCAAATACTGAACGTCTAATATCAAACGCAAGTGATTTAAGGTCTAAGAACAAACGTCTAAAACCAATAGCCAGACGATAAATGTCTAAGGCCAAATGTCTTAAAACATAATGACTTAATCCAAGCATCTTGACACAAAATGCCAGAGACAAAACGTCTAAGGCCAAGAATCCTACGACAAAACGAATTTGGCCAAGCGTCTTAAAAATAGAAAACTACCTAAATTTTTCAATTATTTCCTTCCCTTACAAAACTCAAAAGTTTAAAAAAAGCAATAAAAAATAAACATACATTTCTCGTAAAATTTCCATTAGCACTCCAAAGGCGTTCGTCAATCCATGCATTCAAAGAAATTATTTTTACACTGTACTGCCATTCACCGAGGCGTTCCTTCGCAAGTCCTCGATCACAGAATGAATATACCCAGCCGGAAAATGAGTCATATATCCCAATGTGTAGGTCGTCGCCCAAATTGTATCTAAACCGGAGATTAAAATATAACCCGTACAAACAATGGTTAAAAATGACATACGAACAAAAAGTTCCGTTGGCTGGCTTTAGCAAGACGACCAATCCTCCATTAAAAGCCTTACTTGCGGCGTCGAATGGAACAATTTTGCCACAATTTTGGCACAGCCTTTTATAATTGCAAAATAGAATATTTTTATGAAAACAATTCATTACTTGTCACATTTGAAATACGGTTATAATTCTGCCATTGAATTCCATAATGCACACAAAAATTCAAACATAATAGAAAAAAATTAGTAAACGAAAAGCCTACTTTCAGGAAATCATAATTGTTTTCACTTTCTATTCGCACGCAATTTAAATAATCAATATCACAAAAAGCATTAATTTATTTCCACTGAAATGGAAAAAGGGAAACAATAGAGGATATTCTTTACTCTTGTCTCCATAAAGAAAAGAATAAATCAAAAAAGCAGAAAATTAAAGAACAGAGAAACAAGCAAATTTCGAGTGATATCATCCAAACAAAACTAATTTGGTTGACCTTATAATCTCAATTTTAATGATTATGAAAAAAAATCACATTTGATCATTAAAATGATAGCACCTAATTTGATAACTAATTTAAAAAAATTTTACTTTTATTTTAAATTTTTGAGAAACTTTAATTGCTCAATACAACAAAAGTGAAAAGTGAAATATGAATTAAAGCATTATTTGGCATAATACAATGTAATTAAAATATTTTTAAAATAATATTGTTTGCAACATTCTAATATAAATTTAAATATATGCCCTTTTTTATTAGTTGTGTTTGCCAATGTGTCAGTACAAATGCTATGTAATTATATATAATACTTATCAGTATTTCTGTAACATCGACAAAAAGCTGTCATTAACCTTTTTGATGACGTTTTTCTATTGTATTTATTCATTTACTACTATTAACCTAGGCAGCACAATACTGGTTTAATAGACCAAAACTTTGTTTAAAAAAAATATTTAGAATAGTGTACAATGAGCAGATCCGTTCCCGGTTTAATTATTTGTTTAATCGTTTAATTTTAAGTAAACTATACTTTTAAAAACAGAAATTAATTTTTTTGGCGCTTTTGTCCTTGTGGTCAAACCGGTTAAGCATTTCACTCTTGAAAATGACCTCGAGTTCAAATGCTTTTAAGCCTCTATTTTTTTCCTTTAATATTAGTGTTTTGAAACACTGATTACAAAGTCAAATTTTACGAAAATCAGATAATGTTTTTAATCATCAACATTTTATAGTGTTTTATCCTTAATTTATGATCACTACAAAAGTATTCCACCTGGTTTTTTGTGAAACAAAGAATTATAGACAATGGTTGTTGTTATTACCTTGGGAAAGGAAAATAATAAGTGCAATCTCAACACACCCAGCACGTTTTGTCATTATAGTAACATAAGCTTTTGATAGAAGACAAAATTGGCTTTACACATTGTTAGCGTCAAATACCAAAGCTAAAACAAACAAAATTTTCAAATAACAACCTTCAAATTAAAAAAGAACCGACACGAAACAAAAAAAGACGCGCGGACAAAATAAATTTTTTTTAATTTTTTGACATGAATATAGTTAACAATAAAATAGTGTACCGTACCGGATTATGTCTACAAATTATGAAAAAATACAACCCATTGTATTCATTTCCATTTCTTAATTTTTGCTATTTGTCCATGTTTTTTTTGTCTGCGTTTTTTAGTCTCCCATAACCTTATCAGAATGACTTTTTGTCCGTGACTTATTGTTCTTTAACCTTTTATCGGAAAAGTGCACTCTGGCAAACAAAAAAACAGCTTTTTGTCATTTTCACCAAGAGTTACTCAAAGCACAGCTTTTCGTTGACTTTATTTTCCACCTTCCAAGTCAAATTGATAAACCTAGAAAAGCCGAAAACCAATAATCGTCCCCCCCCCTCCCCCCCCTTCCCATAATTTAGTCGTTTTTTGGAGAAACTTTCCACAAACGTGTTAAATAAAAAATAAATATAGTAGGCCGATAAAAACGAATTACAAAAGCCAATCGCCGCACCAACCATTTTGGCTGTTCAAATTGTGGTAAGCTCTGCAAAAGCAAACATATAGGTATTCGGCCAATTGACAAAATGCTGTTATGTAAAAATTAAATCTTGAATTTTGTTTTTGTAACAGCCGAAAACCAAAACCCGAAACGTTTGTCGTTGATCAGACTATAACAACAAGGAGGAGTGGGATTTCATCAAAATACATTCATTTTGGAAATTTTTTTACTAAAAACTTGAATATTTTTACGTAAATTTTTATGTAAGCCAATCCTTAGATTAAAAAAAAATAATGTCAATCATAGTATTATCTAAAATAAATTTGAAAAAAAAGGAATAGGCGCTCTTTTACGTTGGATAAAATTATTTTTAACTAGACATAACTTCATGTTAAAATTTAATAATTCATTTTCTCAAAAATACCTTATTACAAGTGGAGTTCCTTTAGGATCAGTACTAGGGCCTTTACTAGTTAAAAATAATTTTATCCAACGTAAAAGAGGATCGCCTATTCTTATTTTTTCAAGTTTATTTAAGTGAATACTATGATTAACATTATTTTTTTTTAATTTAGGTTTGGCTAACACACGTAAAAAATTCAAGTTTTTGAGCAAAAAAGACTTCCCAAAATAAATGTATTTTGATAAAATCCCACTCCTCCTTGTTGTTATTGTTTGATGAGACAACAAAATGTTTTGTTTTGGTTTTTGGCTGTTATAAAACAAAAAAGCAAGATTTAATTTTTATATAACTGCGTTTTGTCAGTTGGCCGAAAATTTTTTGTTTCCTTTTGCAAACTTTATAATTTGAACAGCCAAAATGGTTGGTGCAGCAATTGGCTTTTGTAATTCGTTTTATCAGCTACTATATTTATTTTTTTATTTAACACGTTTAGAAAATTTCAAAAAAAAACAACTAAATTTTTGGGAGGGGGGGGGACGATTATTGGTTTTCGGCTTTTTGGTTTTATCAATTTGAAACGGAAGTTGAAAATAAGTCAACGAAAAGCTGTGCTTTGAGATAAACTTTGAAGAAAATAAAGAAACAGTTGTTTTTTGTTTGACCAAAAATAGCTTGGATGAAAAAGTTAAAGGACAAGAAAACGCAGGACAATAAGACACGGTACATTTTGTATTGTTTACTGTATTCATGCCAGTATGTCCTATAGCTGTTTTTTGGTTACAAAGAATTGGGATATTTCTGAAATTCCGCTTGAATTTTTGCTTGGCATTGTGTTTAAAAATTTTCTAGTTTGGACCATATTAATTATTCGTATGCTTAAGGCATTTTTTCCGAACTTCCTATACATAAAGCATTTTAACTCGAGGTCATTTTCAAGAGTGAAATGCTTAACCGGTTTGACCACAAGGACAAAAGCGCCAAAAAAATTAATTTCTGTTTTTAAAAGTATAGTTTACTTAAAATTAAACGATTAAACAAATAATTAAACCGGGAACGGATCTGCTCATTGTACACTATTCTAAATATTTTTTTTAAACAAAGTTTTGGTCTATTAAAACAGTATTGTGCTGCCTAGGTTAATAGTAGTAAATGAATAAATGCAATAGAAAAACGTCATCAAAAAGGTTAATGACAGCTTTTTGTCGATGTTACAGAAATACTGATAAGTATTATATATAATTACATAGCATTTGTACTGACACATTGGCAAACACAACTAATAAAAAAGCATATATTTAAATTTATATTTGAATGTTGCAAACAATATTATTTTAAAAGTGTTTTATAACATTAAAAATATTTTAGTTACAATGTATTATGATAAATAGTACTTCAAATCAATTTGGGTAAAATTGCAAGAGAAAAACACTTGGGATATTGCATTTTATTGTGGAAACAATGCGTTTTGTGAAAATCAATTGGAATTAATGTGCAAAACACTTTAAAAGATTAATGATGTATCACTTTTCACTTTTGTTGTATTAAGCAATAAAAGTTTCTAAATAATTAATTAAAAAGTTTAAAGCAGTTACAGAAGGATTTCTTTTAGAGATAAGATGGTAATTGCCTTGTTTATCTACTTACAGTTTTATTTTTTTTTAAATTATGGTATCAGCGTTCGCCACTGCAAAAGGCCGGAGGTTGACAAAAATTATCAAAACTTGAATATCAAAAATTGAACGTCGCCTGTACAGTAATCAATGGATGCAGTCGGTGTTGAAATAATATGATAGCTCGAAAATAGTTTTGAGGAGGTCGTAATACGCTCAGTAAGTGTGTATAGTTTTGAAATTAAATTGTGAGGAAATTTTATTTCGCAAACTTCAAAACATAAATTCCATTTTGTTTGTTTATCTTTTAAGGAATATTTTTCAAGTTGAACGTCTTTAAAAGGTTCTGCAATTAGATATTTCATTGTTAAAAGAACCATTGGAAACGTTCATATTCGTTCAATTTGATGGTAAGCAATCCGGGAGTCTCCAAGCGCTCTCTATAAAAAAGAGCATAAAGGCTGAGGCTATGAGGTGTATAAATATAGGTTATACATAATATATGTATTCAATTGGGTTGGAAAATTTGGAAATTATTTTTAAAAAAGTATGAAATTGGCATTCATTTTCACGTTTGACATAATGTTTTTTTTTCAAAAACGAAATTTTTACCTGAATTTTTTAGGATAAATTTTACATCGATATTTTTGGCATCTCGAGTGGTTTTTGATTAGAATTCAAAGACTGGGCTGTCTCCACGTGTCGGATGTCTAAGTTTTCATAGAATTCAGTGTGTTCACTTCTTCTGCACTACAATTGACGGATTCATTTTAGTTCAAGTTTGGCTCACGTAACATGTTGCAAAAAATCAAATTTTTATTAATAATTGATGATATATTTTTTGAATAAGATCTAAACTTTTCCTGCAGTTATTAGAAGTGTTTATTAGAAAATTAGAAGTGCCGTAACGTTTATTTGATTTTTTCACTTGTTTAATACTTATTGCAAATTTTGATTTTTTCTGAAGATGAGCACAGTCTAAGCTAGTGGTATAATGCATGCATGAGTTTTATTCAACTTGTTTTAATTTTTGACGTTTGGCGCGAAATTCTTAAAATTAGTGATTTAACATTGATTGTTTATTGAAGGTGGAAAGCATTCCTGAACGTAATGTACACATGCATTCCTAAAAATGTTGCATTCTATTACTTCAGCCGTTTATCTTCTATTACCAGAATGTCAAAATTATAACAGCCATTTGTGTCTGCAAGTATTTAACGTTCACACTGAAGTACTAATTTAAGGGAAGAAGCAAACAGCAAATTGTACATAATAGGGTAATGCAAAAAATGTTTAAGCGTTTTGTTTGCCGAAGAAATTTGTTTAAATTACCTAAATATAATTGCTTTGTGTTTGCGAAAAATCATTGTATACTTTTTTTTGCGCATTTAAACATTTGGAAAGAAAATTGTTATATGATGTTCCCGCACATTTTTTTGCATTTTTGAAATTTCCGTTTACATGTACATTTTTGGTAAAAATTTTTGGAGTTTGGCAAAATGTAAACTTGTTTATATACATTCTCTATAAAATACTGTTGTGTTTTTTGCTTCAGATTATGTAATAGGTAATAATTCATCAACATTATTGAGTGAATTTCTTTTTTAATCAGGCTTAGCACTCAGATAAGATCACGAAAGCTTAATCTTATGTCTAACCCTGTTTTTTGTTTTTTTTAAACAAGACTAAAATTATAGATCAAAATGAAATACACGTGGAAGAAAGGGCGTAACTTTTTTGTTGAACAATTACAGAAAACAGCTAGACATTAACAGAATTGGTCATTTCAAATAAATGGGCGGTTCATTTTGGGTTGCATGAACGTTGAATGATGAGAGAAATAGATTTGCAAAAATATCAAGAAGATAAAAGAAAGAAGTGGAAATAATTTGTGGTGTAGAAAAAGTAAGAAAGGTGTGCGATAAGAGGAAATCAGAGCCAAGAAAAAGTGCTAGTAAAGCAATTCCGTAAAACACAAAGGACGAAAATGAGGCAAAAAGAAAATATTGTGTTTTACTTTAATTTTTTGAAAAATTCACTTTTGTCGGTTTGTGAAATGTTTTTGTATTTGCTCAGTTCACTTGAGCCGGTTACAAAGCGCATCTTCATTTGCAAATTTTTACATATTTAAAATTCCGAGTCATTCTCAAATTTTTTCCCCTTTTTCTCAATTCTTTCTTCGAGCGGTTCGATGTATTTTAAATTTTTTCTTTTTTTGATTTTGCTAATTTTAATGGTAAGCAAATTAAAAATTAATAAATTAATAAATGGGCCGCAACGTCATTTCCTACATCATAATACAGTGTGATATC
Source organism: Drosophila nigritarsus (assembly GCA_035044305.1). Taxonomy (NCBI): domain Eukaryota; kingdom Metazoa; phylum Arthropoda; class Insecta; order Diptera; family Drosophilidae; genus Drosophila; species Drosophila nigritarsus. The sequence goes on along the minus strand of JAWNMF010000484.1, from coordinate 229,423 downwards.
AAACCAAAAGCAATAGGAAAATTAAACGTGTTCTGGTGGGGGATTTTATTGGAAACTTTCATTTAAAACAGGGAAATTTTTGAATTGAGTGAAATAGTATTAGCGTCTAGTAAATACTTTATGATGTGTTTCGATTGTTTCTTGTAATGTTTAAACCTAGAAAACTTTAACATTATTGCTTATTTGCCCAATGCCTAATGAATTGTTGCTTTTTTGGGGGTCTTTAGTGTTGAGGAAAAAAGGAGCAGGAGTCGGTCTTATGTTGAGGAATAGCCTTTTGATTTTTTGATGGAAAGATGAGAAGCTTTATTTTAGTTGTTTTTTTGCAGCATTAAAAGATTTGTTTTTTTTTGTTTTGTTTTTACTCTAATTTTTTTTATGTAATCCACTTCTGAGCAGCGAGATTAATGCGATAATCCTTTAATAAGATCCATAGAATTTTGAATATTTGAAATAATTCTTTTTTATACAGTTAAATGTTAAGCCGTATTTGAACTTTTGTTCTTCAAAGGTAGCAACGATTATTTAGAGCGGTTAAATTGAATTTTGTTGGGTTTTCTCGTTGAATGTCGTTGAAATTCTTTCGGTGATTAATAATTTAGAAGCTGTTATGGCTAAATAAATTTGAATTCTAATTTGTCTTGCATTAAAAGCGATTCGATATAGGTTGCGCTTTTATAATTCTTACAACTCAAACGTTTTTGGAATATTTTTTTGCAGAGAAATTATTGTTTATGACATTGGTGTTGTACAACAGTTTGCTTTCCAATTATTAACTAGTTATTGTTGTGTTCAGTAATATTAGGCCTAATAAAAATGTTGTTATTTTTTGAGGTGTGTCAATGTCATCAATAAAATACTAAAGCTTAGTTTTGTCGCCACAGGTTAACCTTTTCAGCTATAACATTTCTTTCTTGATGTCTGATACTGACTCAAAGGCAAAAAAAATCGGCAGACGACGAAAAATTTGAAAAATAAAAATTATTCTAACGAAACAATTTTTTTCATATTTTTTTAACACAATACGGTACATTTTGTGTTGTTTACCGTGCACATGTCAGAAAATTATGAAAATATGTATACTGTTGTATTAATTTTTATTTATTAAATTTGCGTCTGTTTGTCCGTGAATTTTTTTGTCCGCACACCGTTTGATACTAGTTGACAGAGAAAATCTTATTAGCTTTTCACCTTTAAAAAAGGGAGGGTTTAGTTAAGATGTTTGGTTCTTATGGGTATAACTTAATTTTATTTATTTTTTATGAACATGATCGATGTTTTAGGAATATAATTTTTCTTAGGCGAACAAGAAGACGCCGGACAAAAAGGTACAAATTTAAAAAATAAAAATTATTATAACGGAACATATTTTTTATAATTTTCTGGCATGTGTGCAGTAAACAGCACAAAATGCACCGTGTTTTGTTTTAAAATTTTGAAAAAATTTATTTAATTAAACTAATTTTTATCATTATACGCGTCTTTTTGTCCAGCATCATTTTGTCCGCACATCTTTTTCTTGTATTGATTAATTAATCTAAATATTTTTTTTAGGCACCTGACGCCGACCGGACACGACAGAGCATAATTTTTTTCTGGGTTTTTTAAATTCCAGTTTAAAAGTTTATTAACATTTTGTGATTCTGCAAGCCAAATGACACTTGCCAAGTGAAACTGTTTGGCTTGATAGCATTCAAAATTTTCAATACGTATGCGACTTAGCCCTGTGATTTTAAAACCTAAAGACTTTGCTTTGTTTTTGGAAGTATGCAGTCATTTATACTGTAATATAAGTGTTGAATCAACAATAAGACAGGAACGGTGTTTTTTTTGTTTCCTGTGTGTTTTATTCGTTTATTCACAAATTAGTCAATTTGGCTTTCAACTATTCGACCAATTTCGAATTCTCGACCCCACCAAAACAACGTTTCATTTGCTTAAATTTTAATTGAAGACAGTAAGCTTGTTTGGTTGTTAACCATGAAAATGTCAACACTAGTCCTACCAGTCATCGCGTTGACGTATGCGGAGGCGGAAGGCGAACAGGAAATGCTGCGGATGTGCGGCAAAGCGTTATTAATTGCACTGAGCAAGATCTGCAACCACAACTATGCGGCCCACAAGTCGGTGAACGGTAATTCTTTGTTATTTCTTTGTGGTTTATGTAAAAAGGGAAAAAAAATTTTTGTTATTAATTTACAGTTGTAGACCTTTATTTCGGGGTGTTGCATTTAGCCATTTTGCGGTACTTTTTTGGGATTTATAATTAAAGGTTTATTTAGGTAATTTTAATGTCGGAACTCTTTTTTTTTCATTGTTAAATTATAAATTTTGCGGAAAAATAGCTATGAAAAAGTGTGACAACAAAAAAGTTTAAAATTGTTGCTTAATTGATTTGGAAATGCCAAAAGTATAACATAATATTTTCAAATTACATAACATTTTTCCCTTTATGTGTGTGTTTCTCTTTTGGAAAATGTAGTTGTGTTGTAGAAAATTATTTACTTTTGTTTTCCCTAGTTAAATGTTGCTTCAATTATGTTTCATTTTTTTGCTAGTTAACTCGAAATAAATTAAGAAAGGCGTTACTGAGGCTTAGGCTTAGTGTAAAAATGAAAGCAACAAAACTACGTACTCGATACAATCATTATTGTTTAGTGTAATACGACATCATCAAAAAGCACCGAGTTGCTAGGGATTTTTAAAGTATATTTGGCGTTGTAGTTTGTTAATGGAAAACACTGTACTATAAATGCGCAGGGAGATGGAAGCCCAATTTACGGCTACATTTTTCAAAATGTGTATGGAGGGCATAAAAATAATTTAATCTTTTTGAGTAGAAAAGCTTCAAAATATTTTTGAGTTGTGTAATCCGTTCACAGTACATACATACAATCAAAGGTCATTGTTACGCTTACCCATAGGGATATTCCGGTATTATAACTGGTACAAAGAGTACTGCAACTATCCGTTTCACAATTAGCTACACGACAATTCTCTTTTTAAAATTGGACGACCCATTTATTGCCCAAATTTACAGTCAATTGCTTATTAGACAATTGGCTACATAAACACCTCCATTTTATTATTGGGTAGCCCTTTCACAGCATAAACCCAAAACCAATCTCCAATTGGGACAATTATCCAGGTGGATGCGGTTTTTCTGTAACTAGGTAATCCTTTCACAGCTTTAAGTTTACAGTTCCACTGTTGGACAATTATCCAGGCGGTGCCAAGCGTAAAACCTACTTTTAAAAATGCATAAAATTTGTCAAATTTGGCATAATGTAGGTTCAAATTTTGAAAAATTCAGAAAATTAAAAATTTTGCTAAAATTTACGGTTTTTGATGTAGCAAAGCTTGGATATATTTCGATGATTTTTTTAATATTACTTTTTTATGTAGCTCTACGTGAAATTATAACTCAAATTTTTAAAATACAAAAAAAAATTTTTATTTTTGATATATTTTGTCTTATAACTTTGCTTTAAAACTCTCACTGTAAAAAATCCTAACTCGATTTTAATGCGGACTAGTATGATGTATCACCCATAAAAATTGCAAAAAATTTTACTGAAAGAAAAATTTTTTTCTGAGAGAAACTTTTCTATATCCACCTTTATGCATATAGAGCCTTGTAAAGAGTTTTTAAAGTTTGATTTAAAATTTGGGGATGTTCCCCTTTTGAAAGAACTTAAAAGCGTTCCTCCTTGCAATTTGAAATTGAAAAAAGTGTAAGGGTCTTAAATTGACCTTGTACAGGGTCCCACAGGATCCGACAAACTTTTTAGAGGCGATTTTTGTAATCAGGAAGTCCGAAAACCTCCGAGTCTAAATTGTCGAGGCTTTTAAATCAAAATTGACCGAGAAAAATTCTGACTTCAAAATTTACACTGCTCGGGACCGCTGTGCACAGATTCTACATATTTTTATAATTTAGTAATCCCTTGACAGCAAAAATATTCAATGAATTGTCCATTGGCTATTTTTCACATTCTACTGCGTAATCCTCGGAGTTATTCAGTGCAAACACAACTTTATGCCTATAACGTATTTTTCCACGTTCAAAATTTTCATTGAAAAAATAAAAAATAAAAGAAAACTTCCGCAAATTATCAGCTCGTTTTTTGTTGTACTCTAATTTAGTAGTGTGTAGTATTCTTAGAAAAAAATTTACACTTGGCAAATACACCGCCAATTATGATGCAAATAAAAATTGGGCTTCGAATTTTCGTTTGCTTAAAGCGGCGTTTTGGTAGACAGAAATCAATAAATATTGCCAAATTAAACACTCTAGTTTCAATAAACTTTTTTTCACGTTGACATGAAAAATGTGGAAATGCTCAGCTACAACTAAGCTAAAAAAAAGATGGGCGCTATGACATTGAGAGTTTTAAGATTATATAAACATTTTTCCCTCGTGATTTTAAAGCATAGAAAATGTCTCCAAATTTTTACTAATGATCAAATGGTAATGTGATTTTAGCTCTATGGGACCACGAGGACTGATTAAATATCAAAGTCGGGTTTAGCATTCCAAAATCACTATCAGTAGGATGACAATATTCATTAAGAAAACTATACTGTTTGGGTTTTTGATTTGATTTTGATTGACGGCAATGGTGGGTAAAGCCTCCATAATCCATTCATTTTGTCCAACGTAAGACAGCAGGAAAATAGCATTGTCAATTGAGACGGTTTAGGAGCCTTTACCCATCACTGCTTGACAAAAAGCAAGAAAGCGTGTATTGCTTGAAGGGCATGAGCTAATTTTGGAAGCCGCCGTTTTGGATTTTTTAGAAAGCCGTTTTTTTCCTTCAAAAATCTGAGGACCAGCAGTGCTCATATGCACTAACATCACTTAGACAATTTATATTACAGTTGCTAATAGTACGATAGCAAAAAGAATATAAGAAGATAATGATGACGATGGATAAAAACTTTCTTTCCCATTGATTAATTTCTTTAGGACATTAAAAAATAGTGTTGCAGTGGCAATCAGTGGTGGGTAATGGCTTAGTAACCCTCTCGTTTTTGCATTTGTATACCGTCAGACAGGTAGAAAATATAATTGATTATTTAGAGGATTACGAAGCTTTTACCCACTACTTGTGACAATGCTTCTACTGATGTCATTTTAAATTAAGTGCCATTTTTGATTGGGTTTGCAAAAATTTCACATGCAAATACCGGCTTGTAGTAAAGTCATTTTTGCTAGGTAATTTTTTTTTTTAATTTTTTTAAACACGGACATGGAACGTGATGTATGTTTACCCTACTTAACTGCTTTATGTTTTTGTTCTATTTTTAGGGCAAAAATTTTCGTTGAAAAGTCCAATATTTACTTATTGCTCAATAAAAAATTTTTTTTTGGCCTTAAGCAATCTAAAATTAGGCTAACTTTTAAAGAGTTTGGTAAATAATTCACAAATTTCATTTTTGCAAAAAAAAATTGTTTTTTGTTTGTGGATTTTGCTCGGCCAAACCAATCTTTTTTTACTCGACATTTTGTTTTGCATGTACTTTAAAAAAAATTGTACCTCTTTGAAAGGTTGAAATGAGTGGAAAGAAGAAAAATGGTTGGCCCACCCAGTATCACTTTTTGTTTTACAAGAGGGATGGGGGGAGAGATTGAGAGAGGAAGACAGACGGTGACAATAATGTTTTTTTCGCTTAATCTTAATTACGTAATTTTTGGTAAAAGTGAAAGGTCAAAAGGTCAAAAATGTTTTTCTCGCTGTTTCAATTTGTTTGGGTTTTTTTTAGGGGGGAGGGGAGAGAGGGTTTATGTGCGAAAACAGCCTACATTAATAGCAAGGGATTCGTATCTGTAAAAGAAAAAGAAGAGATCTGGGCATTTGTCGTTTTGTGTGAAAGACGAAATGGGTATAGCATGTTTACTTTTGTGTGATTTTTTTTGCGAAGCAAAACAGATGTAGTAGTATTGAAGATCGGCAATTCGGGTTGATGATGAATTTTTTTCACCCGCAAAAACCGTGTTCAGTTAGCCAACCTTTTCCTATTTGTTGTAAAGAGAGTGGTGAATGAAGTTTTGGGTTAAAATATTTGATTACAAACCTAAAAACTCCTTTTTTGCATTTGTTTCTTAACGGTGTACGGACAAACCGACGTACGGCCAAAAAACGCCGATCATAAAGACTCACAGACAAAAAGATGCATAGGCATAAAGACGTGAGCAAAAAAAACGCAAGAGCAAAAAAAAGGACAATAAAAATGGGAATAAACTATTCCGAAACACGTCCTGTCAAGTAATATCCAGCCAGCCTATCTGTTTGTTTGGTTGTCCTTCACTTGGCATTTTGCCAGTTGGGAAAAATTTAAAAAATACTAAAACCCGCAAATTTGAATTTGATTACTGTAACTCATTTTTCATTTTGTCATCTTTGCGAGAAGTTGCTGTAGCTAAATTTAAAATTTTAAAACTTTTGAGAAAGATACTGGAGGTTTAAATTTAAGAAGTTACTATAGTATAAAATTTAATTAACATTAGTCTAAAAGTTGGTTACTGTAGTATAAAATTTAACAAATACTGTAGTATACAAGTTATGCTGAACACAATGCCAAAATAAAATTCTACAAAACTTGCAATATCAGAAAAGTACAGTAAGACATACGTTTAAAACTTAAATTTAACAAAAAAGTTTTATTTCGAACAAAAAAGTTTTATTTTTTTGCAACAACAAAACTGAAAAATTAATAGCGATCAAAAATGAAATTAGAAATTTCTTGTAATTCAATAATTTTTAAAAAAAGCTTGTTTTTGTTTTCTCCACGCGCATTGTACAATTGTTCAGCTGTGTCTTTTAAAATTTTGGTCTGACATGACGCGATGAGCAGTTGTAACATCAAAAATTTGTGTAGCAGCATTTCCTATAAAAATATTGAAAAAATAAGTATGAAACACATATTAAATTTATTTTTTAAAAAAAACGAGTCTTTCAAAATGCTCTAAAGAGGTTTGAAATAACGCTAAACTTTTGAAATTTTTTGTGAACATTTGCTGTTCCATAAAAGGAAAATAATTATTAAACAGGATTTTCAATTTTATTTACACAAATTTTTTTAAATTTACTCAAATCCACCCCTATACATGCTATAATCATTACATCATTAAAACTTAATAAAAACCTTTAAAAAAATTTTCTCCGGTTTTTTTTGTGCTTATTCCAACCGCAGTTGACGTTCCTCATTCACTTTTTGTTTGCGATATCCGAACGGCTCTTGTTCTCTATTTTAACACTAAATTAAATTCAAGTTTTATTAATACAAAATGCTTTACAAAGTTTTTACGTAATTCAATTTGTAAGCCGTCAAATGTAAGCCGTGCGTATATTGTTCGTTAATAAAAAAAATAAATTAATTGCGGGCTTTCACAACTTGTGTTTGATATTCCTGTTTTTATCTAAATTTATATTGAAAATGTCCTATAACTTGAAAGTAGTTTGATAGTGTGTGATAATTTGTAAAAACGTCAAATGTAGCAACAAAATGACTTCATCAATGTTTTCAAACGTAATAGTTGCCTAGTGCGTTGATTTCCTTACTCATTTTCACAAACAAAAATTTAAATACTACTGTTATTTTTTTGCTCAACTGAAGGTTTTTGAAAAAAAATACTATTATGATGTGAGAATGAAATTGTATGCACAATTGGTTTATATTTAAGCTTGAACGTGTTTTTTTTATATTTAAATTGAAAAGCTGGGAAAGAATGCTTTTATAAACTATAGTATACTTTAGGCTTGTTTGACGGGCCGTCTTCACGCGCCCGACGCCACGTCTTCCCCTTCCACGACAGTTTGGAGCCAGTGGCGCGCGTCAAACGCCACTCATTGCGCTACGCCAGATGGCCGTACAACCCGGTGGACAATTGCTGTCTGCGGCGCTGCACACTGGAGTATATTCGTAAAAATTTTTGCGCCCAAGACGTAGGCAATGAGACGAGCGGCGGCGGCAGAGACACAAGCATTCTCCACCGCCGGTTGACGACTGAAAACAATAGTGGTTTGGCGGAGAGGATGGGCAATTTTGTAGGATTTTTTGTTGATTTAAGGACGATGAGAGTACAGTTTTTGTTAGGGAAGTGGTGCAGGAAAGTTTACAGAGATAAAACTAGGGCGCAGCTAAGGAATTTTTTTGAGAGAGGAAATTTGTTGGCAATTTTTAGCTGCTTTTTTGGTGCTTTTGCGGTTATTGAGTTAAATAATAGCAGTTTAAACACTAAAAACACAATTACAAACCTTTGAGATAAGAATTCGTAAAATAGAAAATTTTCTAAAAATTTGAAAATATATTTGCTCATTTTGTTAGCATACGGTATAAGCAAAATTTGCAAAAATGACACGTATTTATTCAATTTACAAAGTTTTTTTTGTCTTAAAACGAATGTTTTCAATTAATTAATTTTTTTTTGAAAAATATTAAAAATAAAAAAGCCTAGGCAAGGGAATCGAACGAGCGCCGTTCCATTCGTAGACATACTCACTACCACTTGACTACGAGTATAATTTAGAAACCATTTCCTGGGCTTCAAAGGCTACGCACAGGGCAAAAAGGAATGTTACCCTTGGTTTAGCACTCCAAAATCAATATACTGAAGAAGTCTGATAAATTTGAAATTCGTGGCAAGACTCAATTCTAGTAAAAATTTGGAAATTAAGTTTTGGCATTCTCTGAGATTTTTTTTGAATTGACTTTAATTTTTTTTAGGACTAGAACGTGGCAGTGTACCATTTGTACGGTATTTATTAGATTCAGTCTCAAAGTGATCTCTGTTTTTATGTGATCTGTTCTTGGACGCATTGTGGAAGTGTTACGATCTTCTTTTTTTTAACTCGAATTTTAGTCATAAATGGTAATGGTTTTAATTTATTGTTTTTGTATTCAATCAAAAATGCTGTTAGGTTTTTGTATTATATTTTCCAAGCTCGTGCAATATGTTGTAGTTTAAGGTTAGTGATAATCGAACAAAGGCGTTTGTATATTTGATGACTTTAAAGTTAGGCATAATACAATTGACTGCCTTCTCTGTATAATGTTTTGACTGTTTTTGTTTTCTAGTTGGCAAACATGGGTTTTGTTAAGCTCATATTTTTGATTTGGTTAAGCAATAGTGTATGCAATTTTGGTAATTGGTTTTGGAGTTGAATTGTCTTTCATTTTTGGGGTTTTTCAATTGGCAATTTTTTGGGCTTTTGTAATGTGCAAATGAATTTGTGAATGTGGAAAACTCTAACCGCTTAATTTTTTGTTGGATATTAGGCTAAAATAAAGAATTTAAAAGAGACCGTAGAGCCCAAAATTTGAAGTTGAAAAAGCCTGGATTTACATTAATTGGTTGTTTATTTTAATTTTGTTTTATTATTTGATGGTTGTAAAGTCAAAATTTAATTTTGAACACGTTTTTTGTTGAACGATGTTATTCATTTCTAACTTTTCTTTTTTGGACAAAACTTTTGTGCACTTGATTCCGGTGATTTTGAAATTTTTTACACACAATCAGTGGTTTTGTCGTTTAAATCATGTTAAAGAAAGGGCATGTGAAAAATAAATAAATGCTTTATTCTTATGAAAATACAAATGAAAAATGGTAATAAACAATATGTGAAAACTTGGAATATTTCTGAATGGGTCTTATTCAGTACTTTCATTTGAGTACAAAATGGGTCCGAGCGGCTTCTTTGTTTTGGCTTTAAAAACAATTGTCAGGCTCATTTTTACAATCATTTTGGAACTGAGAACATAGTTTTTAGTGTCTCAGTAGATTAAACTTTACCAATTTTCAACACCAGGTGAGTTTGTGCAAAATTACGTTGGACTCATTTTGGACTCAAATAAAAGCTGTTCTTGTCAAACCCTGTTAAACCGCATTTGTATAAGTATAACTCCAATAAGTTTTCTCTTTAACTGAACGTTTTCGGACTTGGAGATGCATAAAATTAGCCAACTGTGCTTTATTGGCAAACAAATTGCACAATTTACAGCTGCCGCATTCAAAACCGGACGTATGTTGGCAGAATGCCAATTTTAAAAAAAAGTTTTAACAAAAAAAGTAAAATATAAAAAAATAAAATTTGAAATTTGAAAAGGCGCCATTTTTTCACGAAATTACGGTAGCGTGCTGAGTGAACAAAATAAATTTATTTACCATGCTTTTACAAACGACATTTTCCACAATGAGTTTAAAATCTGTCTGTTCGACGGTCTTATAACACTTCCCTTTTTTTCTAAATTTGAAACAAATGTAAGAGAATAAATGCCATTAAAAAATTTCGCCAAAAAAAATTTTTCTAAATACTGACCTATTATTATTATCTATAAAAGTTTTTAAGGTTCCAATTAAAATCAAAAATTTTTTATACTTTTTTTATTTCTTCCTTAGAGTCAATTCGTCGAAAATGTCCTTTTCGCAAATCGACGCCTAAACAATTTTTTACAAATTTTTGTCAAATAACTCATTCGAATTATTCAAAGGCGTCAGGAATTCCTTACAAATGTATTCCCTCAGAAAATCTAAATAAAAAAACAGTAGTCATGAAATTTCGCAGGAAAAGAATAATGCGTCTTAAACAGTTTTGAGACAAAAGATAACAAAAAGACGTACAAACATTGACACACCAGACAAAAAAAAATCTTTTTCGACCGCGTCTTTTTGTCGGGCACTGTTTTGTCCGTACGTATTTTTGTCCTAACGCCTATAAATCACGTTTTCATTAAAAATTTCTCTGAGTAGCCCTATAAATCAAATACACCGCCTCTTAACCCATTCTCAAAACATTAACGCCGTTTTGAGTCTTTGCGGCCGACGTCTTCCGAACACACGGCTCTTTAGATTCATTAGAAATTTGTGTACTACTCAATTCTTCCGGCACAGTATGCAATTTCTTGTTGGCGACCCCGGAGTTCTTAGCCACTGTTTTCAGATTATCGCGCACCCATTTGGTTGTCTTCATCATGCACCGAGCAATATCATTCGGAGTACTTTTCGTCGATGCAGTCGCTTGCCGTGGACCAAAGAGCAACGCCGCTTTCCGATTGGGAAACCCAATTCCGTAAGCAAAAAATAGTCGTAGAGCATAAGAGCTTAGCACCTCCGATGACCCATCGGCCTTCCACCAAGCCGCACTTAACAAAAGTTGTCTCGCAGCAAATTCGCGCAGCACACACTTTGAATAGTTGAAAATAAAACTTCGGCTGCCGTCATCCTTGCCACCGTTCAAATGGCCGTTGATAAACTTCAAATTCTTGTTGCCCGTATGATAGCCCAGCGTCTTGATGATCGGCTCGAAGAACTGGAAATTTATGGAATGTCTATGTGAGAAATTGTGTAACAAATACAGATTCAGCGCCACTTAAAGGTTCAATTCCCAACAAAATATAAAAGCATGAAAGAACCCAACAAACTTACAAAACAATCTACAGATCCGTTCTAGGACAAAAAAAACCGCTGACAAAAATGGACAAAAAAATCGCGGAAAAAAACGCACAGACAAAAAAATGTGTATTTTTGAACATAAAAACAGTAAATATAAAAAAAGCTCAATGAAAAACGCAAAATAAATTCAATAAAATTAAAAAGAAAAAAGAAGAAAAGACAGTAGTTGGTAATTTTGTAACGAATTGAAGGTAAGTAGGTTTGTGTCAGGACCCACATTAGTTGCTATGAAAGCTCGCGTTAATATCCAAATTTCAAAAATTAAAAAAAAAAAGTTTAGAAATACCGTATTTTCGGTAATCGAACTTCAATTTTTCAAACCTTAAAAGTGGGCAAGAAATGGGGTAAAACATCTATTAGGAGGAGGAGGGCTTTCAGTAGAGAGGCGGTAGAACTTTTATTTTTCACTTAGGCTTATAATAGGAATGCTTCTACTAAGAGAGGGCGGAGATTCTATTAGAGGAAATACAGTATTTTGCGCACGCTACAGTAACCTGGCTAAACGTTCAATTATGACCCCCCCCCCCCCCAAAAAACCTCAAATTACCTTGGTAAATCTGGTGCAATTCATATCGTCCATACAATAAAAGAACTCGCCGGAACAACGCTGTGGGTCTTCCAGCATGCATCTCAACGAGTGGTCGATCATTCGCGCCAAATTGCCCGCGTTGATCTGAAAATAGCCAAAATAGCCTAAGCCTAAGCCAGTTTAAAACACGCAGCAGTCGGCTACGTTTAACAAAAACAGTCAACCAACAACAACGCCAAAATCACAGAAAAGTCAATAAAAAATTGTAAAAAAAATTTTTGACAATGGCAGAACGCCAATAATAATTTCTACAATTTTTGACGCTAATTTAAAATTTGAATAAAAAATTGATTGTCACCAGTGATGGCCATTTCAATTAATAACCCACTGAAGTTTTATCTGGCAACTATAATTATTACTTTATAACACTAAATTTGAAAATAAGTATACATATTGGTGTAGTCCGCGCGACGGCCCCGCAAAATGCGTTATACATCCTCCATTTTGGCTGGCGATCGCGTGAAACGCCTCAGCCAGATGGCGCTCTCCCTCGCCGTATATGAAGGTCGGCCGAAAAAAAATTGAGTTCAAGGTCTTTCCTGCAATTTCATGTGTCTAACAAATATTAACTTAAGCTTTTAAGCTGTAAAAATTAGACTTCAACACAATGAGAGGCTTGCATTGATGGGCGGACAAAAAGACGAAAACACAGACAAAATAACGCCGGGCAATAAGACATAAACAAAAAGACGTCGGACTATAAAACACAGACAAAAAGTCGCAAGACAGTAAGACACAAACACATAAAAACGCAGACAAAAAAACGTCTGAACATAAAATTGAAACAAAAAACACGGACAAATTGATTTTGGACAACAATACATTGGACAAAAAGAGTCGTGGCAAAAAACGCAAACAAAAAACCGTTGCGTTTGCGTCTATTTGTTAGTGCTTTTAAGTTTTCCTGAGCTCAGCCATATATAATAAAACTATAAGAATGGCTATAAATTGATATTGGCAAAAAGGCTTAGAAAGGATTGCTTATGATTTTTAATATTAAAGTCCCATTTAATCAAGAAAAGACTGGGCTCTCAAAAAATATTTAATAAAACTAACCGTTCGCCAGCTGTGAGCCGGTCTTGCGGCGGGCGTACAATTCCGCTTCTGTTCGGCTGGCGCCATACTCTCCTAGCATATACGTCAAAGGCTTGTCCGCATGAACGGGCTCTGCAGACCCAAAATTATCGCCGGGTGGCAAGTTTGCATACGCGTCTCCCACATAAGCCAGGTTTTGCACGCCTACCGCAATCATCGAGTCGACAAGACATTGCGTGGCTAAAATCTTCAACATAAATTCAAGTGATACAGATGTAGTTTTCTCAAAAGTTGGACTGACAAGGGAAGGCAATTAATTTGTGGTGGAGTTTTCAAAAATGATGTTTAATATTTGAAAGGGCATATTTTTTTGATTCGAAATATATATCTCGTTTTTGCTCAATTGACCTGTACGATATTAATTACGGTAATCCAACTTTTTAGTTAAAATATAATTAGAAAAAAATGAATGTATGAATGTCAACATTGTGATCTGGGATAACTGCTAAATATTTTAGCTTTTAGCAGGTTTGTTTTCTTTAGCAAGTTTTTTGCGTCGGTGGATGATTGATTCGGCATGAAAAATCTAAATAGCTAGCAGTTATCTCACTAGACCACAATATTGGCACTTAAATATTCATGTTTTCTTCAATGATATTTTAACTCAAAAGTTGGACTACCGTAATAAATACCGTATAGGTTGATTGGGCTAAAATGAAATATATATTTCAAATCAAAAAAATATACCATTTTGAATGGTCAACATCATTTGTGAAAACCACAAGTTCCTTGCCTTCCCTTGTGAGAACAGTCTTTGAGAAAGAGAAAGAGAAAGGAGAATGTTGGCGGTTGTGATAACTGTATATAGTAATGTATAACATAGTACAGTAAATATATAGTACAGTAAACTGTAAAATGTCGTTTGGCGTTTCATAGTCACGACAATTGATGGAGTTTGCAACCAGTAACCCTCATAAATTTTATTGTAATATTTATATTGGATAAGGAAAATTGCATTAAAAATATGTGAGGGCTTAGGATCTATTATATTATAACTAATCGCGACGCATTTATGTCAGTCCAAATAATCTACCTTTCAAATTTTCTCTCATATACAACTCGTCCAGCGTCTTCTGGTCTAATTGAAACAGGTACTGTAATGACTTTCTTGCTAAATGAAAGACGATGTCTACGCCGACCAAAATTTCTTCGAGCTTGGAAACATGGCAAATGTCCGAGCGGAAATGTTTCATTAAAATATTGTTAGGATAATCTAAAAGTGTATAAGTTGACAAATAAGTTGAGATTGAACCCGTGTCTTCTCTTCTCTAAATGTGTATTGAATGACTAAATTAAATATAACATACTCAAAAATCGGTGAAAGGGTTTACGGTCTACCGTCCGAATTTCGTCAATCAAATCTGAGGAGTTTTCTTGTAAATACTTGATTAAATGGTTCGCCAAGAATCCACTTCCTCCAGTGATTACAACCTTCATGTTTGTCGGCTAACCACCAATTAATAAGCAAAAATTATAGCTGTTAGAGATCTAAAATCCAATTTTTAATGACGCCAAAAAAAGTTAAGTAAAAGAAGTTTCAATAGATTTGCGGTATAGCGTATGGTACAGAACATTTTGCTTAGCAAACAAACTTTATTTGATACAGTACTTATGGCGGACAATTTATTTAGCTTTTCTTTTTTTTGGACTTTTTGCCGGGGCGGGTTTTTGCAAGATATAGCCTGCAGAGTAAAGGCTTGTGTTGTAAGCAGAACATAGTACATTTTGTGTTGTTAACTGTATTCATCTAAGAAATTAAATTAAAAAATTTCTAATTTTTTGTTGGAATTTTGCCTAGAGATTAAATTTTGTCCTAGAGCTAATATAAAACACCCGGCAAGAAGTCGGTGTGTGGACTAAAAGCGTATACGTGAAAAAAATCCTTCAACATAAATCGATCTAAACTAAACATCGAAGCAAAAGCTAATTAAACAATAATAGTAATAATCCAAGACGAATAAAAACGGAAAGAAGTTTTCTCCAAATTGACCATTGATTTGGTACAGAAAAAATTGAAAAGCCCAAAACCTATTTTTTTTAAATTGGAACTTTCTATTTCCAATTTTATGTTCCTCAAACAATTCACAACACAATTGGACAATTTTCCAACAAAAAATTACTATTTTCCAAATGATAATGCAGCGTGTTTTCTTTGTATTTGTCAGTTAATTGTGTAATTAGTTGTCAATTTATCAAAATCATTTGACACAAAGCAAAAATACACTTTTAGAAGTTTCAGTAAAAATAAAGTTATTAGTTATATGTACGTCTATGCCTTTTTCTATTTGATCATTAATCTATGGGAAGAAAAACGAACTAAAGACCTTTTTTGTCAATTGATATTACTATACATATATCTAAAAATAAAAAAGCAGGTTAAGGTATAATTTTAAATAAAAAAAATATTAAGGTATATTAATGAGAAAACAAATTACCGATAAACGATAAGTAGCAAATTACTATTTATAAAAATAATAGGAATTACGGTAGAACTAGAAATATGAAAGGATATAAATAAAAATAGGAAAATAAAATACGATTTAACTAACAATAAAAAAATAGACTGAGGTATGAATAAGAAAAACGAATGCATTAAAATAAAAAATATTACGGCAGAAAAATATTACGGTATAATTAAAATTAGATGATAGATTATGTTATAATTAAAAATAAGATGATAGATTACGGTATATTTAAAATTATAAAAAATTACAATATAAAAAAGGTTATAGTATAACTCAAACTATGATAAAGGTTTACAGTATAACTTAAAAAACGATAAATACAGAAGTGTGAGAAAAAAATTTGAATTGAGCAAATTTAAAACAATATAATATCACACATGGTCAAAATAAAAATCTTAAAGCAAAACACGAATACTCAGTTAAGCACAAAAATTAATGGGCACATTTATTTTTAAATAATTTTTTAAATCAATCTTCGAAAATTCTTTTAAAGGATAAAACGAGATATTCATTGAAGATCTTGAAAATAAATTGGAGCACTCATTCCATATTTCCCACCGATTGCTACCCTTTAATTTTCCAAAGATAATTCATCTTCCACCTTTTCCTCCACATTTATTGGCTCCGAATTATCTATCAATTCAAATTGGTAAAAATCGATTCCTTTTTTTTTTACCTCATTCCCCTTGCTCCTTCCCTCCGATTTTAATTTTGTTTTTCATGTTTGGGTATGCGTGTCCGCATTTTACGATAATAATCAAAGGCACAAAAAAACTCCTTTAAAAATCCAACAGCAAAAACAAGCGGGGCTGACAGCACGTTTAAAGAAGATTTCTAGTTACTTAACCGTACTAAACACATTTTTTCAACTTTGTAGTTTGTGCTGGAATCGCAAAATTAAACAAAAAACTATTGAAATTGACGAAACGCTTAAAGACGTGCAAAACCAAGAAAAATAACAAAACAAAGTTGCACGACTCTCTTCCAAAAGCGGAAATACGAAAATAAAAAAACATAAAAATTTTTCAAAAAATACGTTTTTTATTTACAAAGACTCTGGCATCACGGCTTTCTCGGACGGTGGGATACGGATGGTTGTGACTCACATTTCCCATGTTGTCATGTGATTTGATTACATCAGTTTTTGCATAGATGAACTCGCATAATCTAAAACAAACTGCATTCTCAAAATCTCTGTACACAAGTTAAGCCGCGTCGATCAGGTTAAGAGAACAAAAAAAGGTAAAACTTTTTAGTAGCCCTTATAAGGCTACAAAGAATAATAAAGTGGCATGGTATTTTAGTCAATAAACAAAAACTCTCTTAAGCCGCTTCAAGATGAGGACTAACCTGGGTAATATTTAAAAAGTAAAAGCTTTATTTGGAGCTTCTCCATTCAGTGTTTAACACATTGTATTAAAATACGGCAACACAAATACAGCCAATTACAAAAAAAATTCAAAATTTACGGTAATTAATTTAAATAGACTTTAAAAAATTACGGTAGGAACTTGGTCCTGATACGACAAATTTTTTACACATGATTTTCCAACATTATGCCATAAAAATTGTTGAAATTAAAACTGGCGGCAACATAAACTATCGTCGACATAGCGGTGCCAACATGAACTTGCCTATAGAAAGTGACGTCGAATTGACGACTTCCAAGTGGTAGTGGCAAAGTGAGGATATAAACATTAACAAGCGGTCAAACGACGGCGGTAAAACGATAACGGTCAAGCATCGGAGTGTCGTAGGGGTTTTCTACTATTGGTAATGATTTTATGATCTTTGAGTTACTGTGATTTATACTTGATTTGACTGTATGTGCAACTCGATTTTTTTTTGATTTTTTTAGCTATGCTGACCTTTAGTGTAATTTTAAACCTATCTTTAGATGTACTAAATAAGGGGGTCACGCCTATTCATCGCAGTGCAATTCAACTCTTTGCCTTTTCAATTTACTGTTTTCTCAACTCAAATGTAATGCAACTTACTGTCTTTTCTAACTCAAAGGCATTTTTTTCCGGTTGAGAATTTCTTACTTTCTCAATTTGTAAATTAAAACTTTAATCCTTCAAATAGATATTTAAGTATATTTGAATTTTTTTAAATTAAGTTAAAAATTTAAAATATAGCATGTCTAAAAATTGTAGCACGTCTTTAACTTTTAAATTTGATTAAACATATTTTTTACTTCAAAGAACCAAACTTTGTTGAAATTCATTATTGTAATTTTTTATAAATTTAGTTTTTAAAACAGAATTTAAAATAAGTTAAAAAAAGTTTATTCATCGCCTCAAAAACATAAAATAAAATCAATGATTTAAAATGTTAAGTAAAATTTCGTAAAATTATCAAGCTATATGTTAATAGTTATTATACGTTATGTAACTTATAAGTTTAGCTTTAAACCTAATTTTTAAAAATTTATAAATACTTAAATATCCAATTAAAGGATTAAAGTTTAAATTTACAAATTGAGAAATTTACTGTAATTTTCAACAGGAAAAAATGCCTGAGTTAAAATGCCAGTGAGTTGAAACGACAGTGGGGTGAAAAGGCAGAGAGTTGAAAAAGCAGTGAATTGAATTGCACTGAGTTGAAATGCTTTGAGATGAAAAAAGAAAGGCGGTGTCCCCTAAATAAGCATATAGGTTACCTATTATAAGTCCATTAACTTTTTATTTTGTATAATAAGCATCGCAGTTAGCACAAATTAATCATTTATTTTACAAACAAATATATTCAAACAAAAAATTCTTTCAAAAAAATAAAAAAAATAAACCTTAAATGATTTTAAAAATTTTCAACCCGAAAAAACCAAATTATAGCACAACTTAAAAGGCTTTGTAAAATTCTTAACACGTCTATGGGCATGCATCTTTGCTTACAAAATCCTTACCTTGGCATTAGAACAATAAAATTCGAGGATTCTACATGAAGAAAGCGGGCAACAACGAATTGTATTCGATTTTTTCGTCTAAAACTAACAGTTCAGACAAAAAAATTTATAATTTGAGAGAATTAACGTCCATTACCCTTAAACACTGATATCGCCTTTTTTATGTACGGCCTACACAAGCTGTCCAAGCTTGACGTCGACCAACCCGAATGATTTAAGCGATGCTCATCCGGAATCTTCGAGACGAGGAAACGCGCCAAGTCTTCTACCGAATAGCTATCTAATAGCTTTTTGGCGTACACTTCTAAAATTCAGAAAAAGAACGGGGCAAACCTCAATTAACACAAAATTCAATAAAATACGCCCAGTTATACAACGTTAACATACTCGGAATCATTCCTTGCGGGCATAACGATGGATCAAAACAAAGGAATTCGCACACAATCTCGACGTCTGTCAAACGATACTCCAATTCGTGTTGCCTGCAAAAAAATTTGGGCATTTAATCACATATGCACCATACACAAAACATAGTGGAGGTAAAGCAACTAACCAGGGGCACTTTTCGTCCGCACAACGACCGTGCAATTGGAAAGGGCACAACGGCAAGCTGGCTTCAATCTTGTTCGATAAAGCCGGGTGTCGAATCAAATGGAATGGAAAATTTTGGGTTAGCCTAAAAATTGCAAGGCTGCATGACCCGATAATGAATTTTAAATTAATTGCGCCATTATCTTTCTTCGCAACTTATTGTCTCCAATAGTAAGTAAACTAGAAAGGTTCGTAGTTTTTTTTTTATCAAAATTGATATTTGCGTTAAATCTTTAATGATAAAAAAAAGTTAATTTTATATGTAAAAAAATCTCCAACCCTTTTCACATAGCTCGTGAAATAAATTTTTACATTTAATGCATGGCTGTACTTGAAATATAGAAAGGTATTTTAGAAAGTTTATTTACAGAAAGCTGTAAACATCAATGCTGCCACACGTTTTTTTATAAATTTAGGACATCGGGGTTTTGCTATAAGTATAAAATTAAAAATGCTTATCATTGTGAACCACATACCGTATTTCTTATAATAGAAGCCCCCTTGTATTGGAAGCCTTTTCCCTATTTTTGAGTGATGGAAAATTTCTAAGTTTTTACATTGATGTATTGATTGTAGTTACTTTTTATGACTATATAGTCGAATGATTTATTTATTGATCATTTTGTAAATATAGGGATGTTTTTTAAACATATGTGCTAAATTATGTAGCAAAAATTTTATTTCAAAAATTTGCAAAATAATGTCAGTGAAAAATAAAGAAAAAAAATACTCCTTTTAATAAAAACCCCCTCATTTGGGATGATTGAAAAATAGAAGCGCGGGGGCTTTTATGAGAAGAATATACGGTATTTGCAACTTTTAAAAGTGTCGATAGAAATGTTTTTAAAAAATTAAAAAAGAAACTTAATTGTAACACAAATTTCTTTTTAAATACTACTCGCATACTATATTTTTTTATAAAAACAATACTTATTTCTTCTAAGATGTGAACCTTTGAATTTATTTTTTTTTGATAAGTAATACATATCAAAATCCTAGTTTTAATCCTTATTTATCGGAAAATAACGAACTTACTAAAACATGACTCAGTTAACAAAGTCGATAAATAAAATTGAACGTCACACTGTGACAAAAAAACATTTTAAATTTAATACCTTCTAATATATAATTTATTAATTATTTAACAATCCAAAAACTCGAAAGCTTGCTTTGAATTATTGAAATGCCAATGCAAACAGTTGTACTCTTTTGCAATTGTAAATGTAAAAGCGCAAAAGCTACCGTATTTTTTTCAAACTGAATTAAATGTTAATGCTTTGGGTTGTAAAAACCTAAAATTGTAAAATCAAAAATGCAAGGGCTTTTTGGATAAATTAAAGGCCAATGCAAACCAGGGATGGAAAAATATGGAATTCGGGTGATTTTAGCTATTGGAAATTCGGAAAATTTTCAAAACTTTCCGAATTTTTGTTAAATTATTAGTCTTGACACAATTTTTTTAAGCAAACTTTCATTTAAATTTAAAAAAAATTTTTGTAATTGTTAAAAAACAAACATCCTTAACAGAATTTGATTGATTTATAAATTATTATTAAAATATGCGATCTAAATAAATTAGTGAAGTATAAGCCAAGAAATGTTGTCACTTAAAAATAATCTGATGAAGAAAACAAAGCCGGCCAAAAAACAATAGACAATCGAACGCAATACGTAAGAGATAAACTTCAATGAAATACCTGTACGATCGAAACGCAACCAACGGGTTTTGCAACTCCTTTTCAACGCTTTTAGACGACAGTAAATTGTCGACGGCTGGCAGGCTTGGCAACGATGTCGATGATAAGGCTGTCTCCGTCGCCAAATTAGTCCGCATTTCTGGTGTTGAGGAGAAGGGCTCACTTACTTCAGATGTTGGCTGTTTCAACGCGCGAATGTCTAAATTTAAAATTGGGAAAAATAATGTTAACTGTAGACCTTGTTTTTTTGAACAGAACAACTAAAGCAATGAAAACTCATATGTCTCAAAGCGCTAACAAATCATAAATATAAATAAAAAAACCAAGCAAAAACGCTGTCATTCAAATAATAGTCTAAGGACAATTTTGCCAAAATAACAACCTTTAATAAAAAAAAAAGCCAAACATTGAAGGATAAAAAAAAGCATCAAAGGCTATATATTATTCGCGCCAACAAAAAAAGTGATTAAAGTCAGATATAGCCAAATTTTACAGAGCACTACTTGGCAGAAGGCTCGAGTTGGGTTAGGGAGAGTTAATCTTTTTCTGTTCATTTTTGACTTCGTCGCCTTAGAATGCTCTAAAATTTAACACCTGGGCAAGAAATAGTGCATTTTTGGTTTCAAAATCCATGAGGGTAAAATGGATATATATAAAGTACTCAGTAATCGGTGCAAAGACAGAGTTTTAACACCTAAAATTAAACACCTGGGCAAGAAATAGTGCGTTTTTGGTTTCAAAATCTATGAGGGTAAAATGGATATATAAAGTACTCAGTAATCAATGCAATGACAGAGCTATGTTAAAAAGGTCCTAAGCTTGCAGCTAAAAATCTTTCTTTCTAAAGCCCTACTAACATGACCAATGCATTAGGACAAAAGGACGGGCAGCAAAAAACCGCTGTACAAAAAGGCGCAAAAGTAAAAACTTAAACGGTTTCATTAATATTTCATTTTGTCTGCACTTCTTGGTTAACTTTTAAAAGGTCGTGTGAAACAAAACAAAAAGCCTTACTGCTGCGAAATTTTTGAATCGCCTCATCGTCCGTTTCTTTGTTTGCTCTGTTAATTGAAGCAAATCCCGCGTACTTTTTCTGGGTTCTCATCATCATGCGGTTGAGCATGTCCGATTCCTCCTTCTCTTTGTTCACATCAAACACTGGATTGTCACCGGGCTTGCCTACATCTTCGTCCTCCACCACGCCCTCCTCCTCTCCTTCTTCAGCTTCCGAGCAAATTTCTTCCAGAATTTCCAAATCACGCTCATCATCCAGAACGTCTTTTGTCTATTATTAAAGTTACAATATTACGCAAATATAATTTTTTTAATTACTTTCCAACCATTGTTCTCGTTATCAAGTTCGCCACTTTCTGGTAAGCTAGGCAATATTCCTTTTGAGGAGGATGCGTCCTCATTCCTATCATTACTTATAAAAAGAGATGGCGGAGGCGGTGGTGGCGGAAGCACATGAAGGGGAGGAGAATCAACAGGTTTCTGTAAGACTCCATCTATCGTGATACAATCTTCGGATTGAGATAATATCACGTCTTCATATGATTGTTGAACATCCATTTCGTTGACGCCTGAAAAGTATGTATGGATAAATGTTCAAAAGGTATATTTTTTCAAGTAAAAATGGGCATAAACTGAAAGAAACAAGTCAACATTACCAAATTTCCAAACCGCATGTAGATTTGTAGAACATAGAATACCTTATGCGCAAAAACTAACAAAGCGTGCAACCAAATTGGTCGAACGATGGTTCCAAGAACATTTTTAAATATTACAAAAAGCACCGGATCGTCTTGAGAGGCGAACCAGTTATCCCACTAAAGCATCTTAAAAAACCATTCTTGAAAAAATCTTGTTTAAAAAAAAAGGAGACTTAGGCAATTTTGGTTTACTGTGCAACCCGAAACTAACAAGAAAGTTCGATGTTGACTTGATGCTCCCGGCCTACGCAAAATAATGGCAAAATATTAGAGTTTACGCTAAAAGTTCGAATTTCATAACCGGCCTCCAAATTTTGTTGATAATTCCATCGTTACTAGCACATCCTAGCATTTATTTTTATAGAGATTCTATGTCATAATTTGATAAGGTAGTATTCCGAAAATAAATCTGTTTAAATGGTACATTAATAACGAAACTCAAAGCAGCTTGAATTTTGGTAGCTGTGGGAGGAAGAATGAATCACATCAATTTTAAATCGGGCAAATTTTTGCTAGTTTGTTGATTATAATTATTTCCAAATAAGATTTCGCCGTATGATAAAAACGAACTTCCAAATGTAAAGCAAACAACATGTAAAAAAATAAGTAAAATATTGGATTACATGATCCTTTAGATGTAAAGTAAAGATTATTGCATTTTGGCGATTCACTGACGGCAATACTCGCAGTAGTGGTATTATTAAGGCACAATTCCAGTTCCAATTCCCGCAATTTTTCATCCAAAATTTCATTTTTTTTCTTTTGCGTCATTGACTTTGCCAAGAAAGTTTCGGTAACGTTTACAGGCAAGGAATCGCTGCTTTTCTGAACTAAATATATTATTTTTTTATTACTTGCCAAGATAATGAAGCTTAAAAGACCATAAAACATCATACATTCCCGCCGCCTTTTGGGCTTAGGTTGAATCGCTGGTCTGGGCGATGAATTCCGTTTCGTCTTTTTGAAGGCACTGTCCGCAACAGTATTGCTGCTATTGACAAAGCCATGCTTTGAATCAGTGCCATCATTCACATCCAATTGTTGCAGAGTATCGGTGCAAATCGGGTCACGCTGCAATCGTGCCTCCTCAACCTTTTCCAGATTTAAATCGCAATTTTTCTTTAAAATGGAAATGATTAAGGCAGTGATTTGCGCCAGTTCCTCTTGTTCCTGGTCAATATCTATATTGCATTGTTCAACAGACTCCTTAAATGGTTCAATAATGAAAATTGCAAAACTGATGATAGAAAGCAACATTGAAATACCAAAAGACGTTTCCGGCGCTTTACCAGTGAAGTACATCTGTTTTGAATTTTGTGGTATCTTTTTTGTAAGGCGTACATATCACGAATGCTCTTGATATTGTTATCACGTATATCGTTAAAAATTGCAATTTGCTGTTCAAGCTAAAAACATAAAAATACAAAGTCGATTACAGCTAAAAACACAAACTCTGGTTTGGGCTTTTCCAACAGTGTTAATATCGGCAAGTACAGTATTCAATTTCGGTGGCAAATTTTCTTTGGATCCTGTCTTTTTCTGATTTACCTAAACAAACAATAATTTAAAAGTTAGCGCTAAAAACCTTGATAAATAGTCTACCTATAACTATTGGGCTGTTTCTGTTCCTACGTATGAACGTCACAAAAATCAATCAATATTTTAAAGAAGAAGAAAGGAATAAATATGGTAGGAGGCATTTTTGCTTTATTTGATGAGAGAGAAAGGAAAAATACTGACATTTTTAAGAAGAGAAAAAGAACTACTGTAGAATTGGAAAAAAGAAAATGATAAAGAAATAAGAGAAAAGCGCATAGTCTTATATATATTATATACGTCTTTCTACTAAAAGCCCTAGTGCTATAGGTTGCAATTTCGATATATATGTAAAATACCTGAGTTAACAGCAATTGCCGCAAAGTATCAGCTTCATCTAACTCAATTTGCTTCCTTTGTATTGCACGTAACCCACCCTCTAAAAATTAAAAAAAATAATAATAAAAAAATTAAAAAAACAAACCTGATTCGCTTTCAATATCCATGCTAACATTTTCGTAATTGTCGCCAGACGCAACATTTCCTTCCAAAAAAATCACGCTTTCTTCAGAGTTAAAATCGTCGGTAATTTCACCGTCCTCGATGGGACTGCTTGCCATTACGCAAAAAAAACGGTTAATGACAAAACCCGGTAAAAATGCTACAAAATGAAAAGTTATAACACGCTGAAAAATGTGTAAAATGCCACGGGCTTCCCGAGGCTAAACTCCAGTTTACCTCCCCCCCCCCGCCCCCCAAAATTTGGGTTTCCAATTTTTTTCGTCAAACAGGGGTACTTTTTTATGCTGAATACGAAAAAAAAAGACCTTGTCCGTAGGAAATTTCATTTTGGTCATTTTGAAAAAGTCACCTACCCCGGACTCAAACTAGCGACCCCCTATAATAAAAAAACGCGGTAAATAAACAAAATCAAACATTTTATACGCAAAACTCCCGGCATGTGATGTAGGAGCCGGAGCTCTGGAGAAGGGAAGGGTAAGACGCTGCGGAGCGAGTGAGGAGTGGAACGGAGCGTAAGGAGTAAAATAAATTGAATTTGTGACAAAATCATTTTTCATGATTTTTTTTTATACAAGTTGTATCTGTTTTAAATGTGAAAAATTAGAAAATATTGGGAAAACTCGTTACAGGACAGTAATAAAAATCTCTCAAAACTCTCACATTGAGAAAAAAAACTACAAAGTACTTAAAGCTTTTATCTATAGTTTTCATAATGTGAGAGTTTTGTTGGAATTTTAGTTTTGGAACGACGTTTTTTCAAATTGTTGACGAAAATTCTAAATTTTAGCAAAATTAATCATTCAATGTTCAGCCATAATTTTTTCTCCTTTTTAGATTTTATTCAATAAGATTCTACAATAAGATCTGTGCTATATATCCAGTAAGTTGTATAATTGTTAGACGACCAGACCATCATTGACTGGAGAAAAATTTAAATGCCAAAAAAATTTTAAAATTTTTCAAAAAACGCCGTCCCGGGAATTCAAATTGCGACTTTGGGCAAAATTCTATTGATTGAAATTTTTCATCCGGGCATAAAAATATATAAATCCGGCTCAATATTTCATAGTAAATTTATTTTGAAGAATATTTAAAGTTTTTCAATTTTTTTTGCACTTTCGAATGGTGTCATCCGTTTTAAATTTTATTTAACCGTATTTTTCACAAAACACTTATTTCTGTTAATTTTTCAAAAAAAAGTTAGTTGAAATTGAAGTAATGTTAGTTAAGTACGACGTCAAAATCATATTCTCATTTGCTTTTAATGCAAATGCCACGTTTAAATTTTCTAAAATTGAAACATTTGTAATTAATTTTTATGTCTTGTTTGCTTTTAAGTGTTATGACACAATATAACCTTGTTTCATAAATTTCGAGTGGAATTTTATTCTTCATAGAGTCAAAGTATATAACTCTTCGTTAATTAATGTTAACTACCTTAAACAAAATGAGCATTATACGATTTTTCTTTTATTTGTAACAATTTTTTTTTAATTTCTCACCGCTAATGTCCAATGCTGATGATTTAAATTCAGCGGAAAAAGAATGATGCTATTTTGGACAATGGCTGTGTTGTATTTCCACTTAACACAATTTTCCAAACCAATAGTTTTTAGCATATCCAGGAAAAAGCCATCATACGTAAATGCCTGAATTTAATGTAATTAATTATAATTTAATTTGATGCCTTTTACTTAAGTTCTTATTTTTGCATATTTGCAGGAGGTATGCATATATTATTTTGTTATTCAGCCAATTAGGAGTTTTTAAAGAAAAAATGTCGTTTTCATCGATCTTAATATTTTTGACGATTATATTTACTTTAACTTTTTTATCCAGTACTTTTCTGCACGCTCTGTTGCAGCATCGGGTAGGTCTGCATCAAAGTCTTTACATATTTTCTAATGTTATTTTTGCTTCAGGAGGACGATAAATTAAATTGATTATTTAACTTTTAACTTTTAATTTTTTTATTTATGTGACTTGTACTTTTTTTCAGGTACTCACTGGCTGCTCGTGTTTTTGATTTCAATATCATGGCTTTCTAGAAACTCTTTCAACTTGGGCTGTTTCACTTAACCCATTATGTTTAATTTCCGAGTGTTTATTTTCTTTTGTTTTTTATGCTTTATTGTATGCAGACTTTTATTCTTTACGTTCATTGGCAAGTAACTAATTCGAGCCAAATAGGCTAATGATTCAAAAAATTTCTATATTCATGTTAGCTTGAGCGATTTTTACCTAAAAATTATTATGCACATAATTTTTAAGTGGTTTTTTTACTTCGTATTGAGCTTCGAAATTAGCCAGTTTTTCATCCAATTGTTGGTAAAATTTATTAATTAATTTTGCATTCCCTTTGCCATTAATAAATTTTTAAAGCCTCAATTCGTGGTGAATGTGTAGTTCTTGAAAATGTAGGATAAAGTTTGCAAGTAACGGATGGCAGAGTGTTCCGACTTTTCTAAATTCAATATGTCTTTTTGAATTATACATTTTTACTAAATAACTTTGCTAGTGATAAATGGTCAGCTTCAGCAGCATTTGTGGTTCATATTTTCCGCAACTTGAAAAAGCAAAACATTGAGGAAGGCAACGTTAGCCATTTTTTTTCGACATAATTTATCTATAATTTTTTTATAACTTTATTTTTGTATATTTTATACCGTTTTGTTTATTTCATTTGACGGCCAAGATTGATATCTTTAAAAAATTAGTAGTTTTTATTATTGCGACTCATTGTAAAATTGTATAGTTTGTTGCCATTTTAGTCCTTAACCATTATGCTGCTATTGTTCAGCTGTCTAGTTAATATTCTAAATACTGTTTATATATTATATTATATTTTATAAAAATTTGTGATTTGGACAATTTTATAGCAAAATAAAACATACTGTTTATGCTCCAAATAATCATCATTTTTAGGAATTTTCTAAAAAAATTAATTAAAAAGTTAAACTCGGACCCTACTCCAAAATTCATATATTATAATTTCATTTAACCTTTTTCTTTAACTGGTAATGCAGAGCCTGCCTAGTAGACCTTCTCGTACAAAGCTTAATTTATTGATGTCAAGAAGGAGAGCCTTCTGCGACGTGTAGAGGCCATTATGGTATTCTTCGATTAAGCTTTGCACGTGTGCGTTGTCCCAATTTATATTCTAAATTGAGGTTTTGTTTAAAAGTTTATTTTAAAAAGATCTTACTTGCTTGGGCATCTAAGGGGTATTTTCTTAAAATATATAACCATATTATTGTTTACATTTATATTATTTATCAACTTTATTTATTGAACAAATATAAAAACAATTAAAAGTGCAGTTTTAAAGTTGTACATAGTATTTTCTGATGTATTTGGCTTGAAGAGTGTTCATAATTGTATTTTAAATTGTCACACAATGCTACACCATATTTGAATTTTTTTTCAGCCAATCAGCATTTGTAAAAAAAGTTGAACTCGGACTTCGAGTCTCGGAGTAAAAATTTCTGTCCAAAGTCATAATTTGAATTCCCGGAAATTTTTTTTTGGCATTATATTGTTTTCCCATGGGACTGCAATCAACGTTTTTTGCGAAGAGTGGTCAGGTTGTGGTTATATCCTCATTTCGACGTGTTTAAATTGTATTAGTTTTAGAATAATGGACACTGTCATTGACAAGGTTCTGTTTTCTGTTATTGATCCACCTAATTTGCGAATCACAGCTCCAAAATGGTTACAGGTATGATATTTATGATTCATTTTTATACATACCTCTCATTGCACCTGATTTGTATTAACTATATAATTTTCAGTTTCCATCACCAATGCAAGTTTTTGCTGCGGTAATGGTGACATATTTTCTGGTTACTGGAGGCGTTGTTTACGACATAATCAATGAGCCACCGAGTATCGGTAAAGATTTGATGTTGATTCTTGCTTATTTATTAAGGGTTTTTCGTTTTAGGAAGCGAAATTGATGAGCGAGGTAATAGTCGTCCTGTCAGTATTTTAAAGTATCGGATTAATGGACAATACATTATGGAAGGGCTTGTTGCAAGTCTTATGTTCTCTTTAGGAGGTATTTTGATCTTTTGCTATTTACCTTACCAACAAAAAAATTGGTTTACTTTTGAATTTTATGGGACTTGGCATTTTAATTTGCGTTTAATGATTTGTGGCAGTTCAATTTACACTTTTGATGGGCTTTGCAGGAATATTAGCCTTTTATAAAGCTTTCCAAAAACTATAATTCATTTTCTGGCCGCTTTAACAAATGTTTATAAACATGAAATTACAAAACAGGAAAATCAAAGATTGGGTGTCTGTTCTGTTTTTTGTGCTTGTTTTCCACGGATTCAAAACAAGCTTCAGCTCAGGTTATAATTGAATCTAGAAGCAACGTTGTTTACAGTTTGTAAAAACAGTGCAGCTGTCTGTTTAACTGCTAAATTGAAGTGGTAGCACTGAAATGTTTTAATTTTTAGGGTTTGGATTTATTATTTTGGACAAATGCAACAATCCACAAACAGCCAAAAACAATCGACTGATGTTGCTTGGTCTCGGTTTTGCTAGTATACTCATTTCCTTTTTGGTGACGCGAATGTTTATGCGCATGAAACTGCCGAGTTATTTGGGATGAGGAATTATTTGCTGGTTATTAATTTTCGAACATTTAAATAATTTTTCGAATTAAGTACCGTTGTTTATTTTTCACTTGGTATTACGTGTGTAATAAAGGGTTTGCTTTCGTATACACGAAAAAATATAGCCTCACCTAAAATTTTTGGAATTTTGTATGTTAGAAATTCAATTTTTTTTAATATTTTAAAGAACTGATTAAATTTAGATGAAATCTAAAGAATTTTAAATAAATGCAAAGTTATACGAAGTTCGAGCAGTTTCTGCTGCGCAGTAATTATAACCTCACTACATGAAATCCAACTTTTTGAGTCAATTTACCCCTTGTAAAATAAATGTTAATGTTTTAATGTTATTTCACAGTGTTTAAGCAATTTTGCCACGTGGAACTCAGCTTTCATCTGACGAGATGGCTCAAAAATTGATGTATATTATGACGCAGGATTGAAAAATTGAGAAATTGCCCGAAGAATTGCTCAAAAAACAACAAAAGTCAAAAAAAAGGAAAGGAAAAACAGCCTGTGTGCAGGCAAAAAATAGAAGGCAGCGAGTGTAAGCGAATGGTGCCGGCGGTTTTTGAACAGCCATTAATATGTCCTTTAACATTAATAAATCAAGGACGTGTTGTGCAGCTGTAGAAAGAAATCATAATTTGATCTAAAATTAAGTAGGATTTTTTTGCAATCATAGTCTGAATTAGATAGCTAAATATAGGATAGCTCATTATTTTATATAGACTTAGAAATTATTTAACATCAGCAGAAACTATTGCTAACATTTCAATCAGGTTGATTGCTTTTGGATTGTACACCGACTAGTTTTTTCAGAAATTTCACGGCTAATTCCAAAGCTTCACTTATCAACAAAATGAATGTAACCAGACACGCTTTGAACGAATCCCAGCTGATAAAAAATTTATATGCTGCGTTTTTTGGCATTACGTAAAAATTAAATAAATTTTTTTTCAAATTAATATTTTGAGTTTTCAAAAGGAGAAATGATTATTTGCGGCAATGTCAGCTCGCTACAGCCAACCAGCAAAATTTCAATTTGTGAATATCGATTTGCGTAATTTTAAAATTACAGCAAAATGGACTTATTGCAGTTGGCGAGTTGTTTGAGTTGATATTGCTGAAAGCGATTATTCATGTGTATATGATGTATACTTTTGTTTCATTAATTTTCGTTCTGTTGGATACATAATTTATTTGATAGCATGATTTACAAATTTTCTGATTCCTTTTTATTTAGGCATGAGTAAAGTTCAACGCTTTTTGATTACTGGAATTATTGGAGAAATTTCAGTAATTATTGCTTTTGGCGCCGGTGTTGTTCAATTAAGGCAAAGCGAATCTAGCCGTCGCACTGTCTACAACCATTGCCCAAAACTGTTGGATACTTTTTATTGGGTAGAAAATATTGCATCAGGAGGGCACTTAAGAGGATCGAAATTAAAACAATCTGATTTGAATAATTGGGTTCGTGGTACGAGTGACGAACATAACGTGCAGCCTGCCTTACCTCTTTCTGATTAATTTTTTAAAGGTTTCAATTTTTTGCTTAAATTATATACTACGTTATTTGTGCTAAAACGCTTATATGTGCATATATGTTGTAGTTGACGAACAAAATGCTTTATCTAGGAAAAGTTTGCTATTAACAAAATGAATACAAAAAACTAATTATTTCTTATTTATCGCAAAGTGAGTTTTTTTAAGAAACTTTTTTGTTTTGAGTTTTAAGAGTCTTGTTATCGAAGCAACTTCAGTGCAGAAGATTTACAGCGCAACTCTTTAGTTTACCTCCAACGACAATTTTACCACTTGAACGCTTAGTGTCAGCTAGACCATTTTATAGTATTTGTCTAGATTACTGCTGGCCAATTTAATTTTGCGCTGATGGAGAAATTCAAATGAGCGTCTAGCAGTGCCTTGCATCTGGACGTAGTTCCAAACATCAGTACTGAAAGTTTTCTTTTGACGTTAATGATATTTGCAACGCGCAGAGTAAGGCTCCTATTAATCATTATAGACAATGGAATGCAACTTAACTAGTTGCTAAGACATTTGTAATTAAGTTTAATAATAATTATGAGCATGCCGACTGTAATTAGGCTGTTAAAAATTTCCTTTTTGTTTTTTTTGAAGCCTAGCTGTGAGCTTGTTTTTGCTTTGTTATGTTTTGTTTCATTCCATTTTCATTTTAATTTAGCAATTTGCAGCGATCAGATAGATAGACGCAGCTCAGTGTAAGACCTTCAGAAAGAAGAAACGAACCAAGAAGAAAAGACAGAAATTTCAAAGTGATTTTAAATTTTGTCATAAGCTAGGTTGTTGTATAACCCAGATAGATAGCGCTGAGGGTAAATGTCTAAGCTTAGAATTTTTTAGCTTGTGTATCTCTAATAAAGCTAGATTTGAGTTGAGGAAAGGAAGAGAGTTCTACATGTGCGTCCAAAATGAGGCGTGACCGTAGGAGCCGCCAAAAAATGCGAGACAGTCTTGATGCAGTTGAACTGGGGGAGTGAATAGCTGAATTTTTATTTTTTGGTTGATACTTCTAGCAAGGCTCTGTGTTATTTTTCCGGGTTGCTTCATTGCCTTTTATTGTTTTTCTATTTATTTTCTTTTGTTATTTTTGTTGCGATAAAAATTTGTGTTAAATCACGCGTGTTTCTTGATTGATTGAAAGTTCTCATTTATCTCATTTAACGATCCTCTGGGTATCGTTGGGCGTTGTACGGGTCATATATTTGGAGAACACTCTGCATTTATTGGTGAAATTCGGGTTGTTTTAGCTAGCTGCGCCAATCAATTATTTTGGTAGTAATTTGTTAGTTTAGTAAAGAGCGGCGATGTAAAGGTCACATTATTGTTTAAAATTGTATATAGTTTAAAATCAAAACTGCAACCACCTTTAGCTTAGCATTTTTAGAGGACCTCATTGCGCAACAGAAGTTTTCTTTTATTTTTAGCTTTTATCCTTTCTTATATCCTAATTTTTAGGATATTTTGAAATGTATAAGGGTATTTTTTTTGTTTCCCAGCGAGGATTTGTGGGATTTCCGTCTTTTGCTTATTTTAATTGTTTAATTAAAGTTAAATTTAGTGCATTATGGTGACTCAACTGAAGATGAAAAGCTATATGTTTTGCGTTTTTGGCACTTTAGCAATTATTGGCGAAGCTGCGTGGATTCATTACACCGATAATAATAAACCGTCTGCCAAGATAGCCGTTCAAAGTTGGGACAAATACATTAAACAGCAAAAAGAACTGAACCGAAAAATTTGAACTATTTATTTTTGTTTGTATTTTTTAGGCATTGCTTAAAATTGTGTTACATTATGCTATAAAACTTTTTTTTATTTTTGATTATTATGTTGATTAACATTAGATAAGATATTTAATATATTTTTGTTTTTTATTTTTTCTAACTTATCCGTTACAGCAATGATTACCAGGTCTTCATCCCCGGGCACATCTATCTGCTCAGAAAGTTATTGGTGCGAAGAAGAGCCAGAAGATGAAGAAGCTTTGCCTGATTGTTATCATGTTCAATCAGACGTTAGATTGTCGGAGAACGCCTTAACTTTTAATGCACTGAATGTGGGCAATTTACGTGCGGTTAAAATGCTTAATGTGTCATCATTGCCCGTATTTTATGACGACCGATTTTATACTCCTTATTTAAAATCAAACGATGGCTCTGCAGGTATGTGTTTTTCTTAAATTTATTTTTTTTATTTATGGTACGGGCGAGAAAGAATTGTTTTAATTTGTAAAAAATTTCCAAAGTGTGTTGATGGGTATGTAATCATTTTTTAATGCATGAAATTTTCTTTGGTATTTATGATATGTGATTATGTTAGAATTTAAGTGCGAGTGGAAAAAAAATTTCCTTTGCATATAAGCCAGCTTATCATTGGCTAAATGATACTACATTTTTGTTTTAATCTGAAGTTTTTTTGATAACGATTTTAGACAATGATAAGTGTGTACGACAAACAAAAAAATCGTGCAGATAAAAAGACGCATACATGTATTTGTAAAGTGAAATTTAGTATAACGGAATATTTTTTTGCATAATTTTCTGACATGAATACAGTAAATAATTTAAAATGTTTCATATTATGTTTGAATATTATGAATAACTTATTTCGTTTTGCTAATTTTTATTCTTGATTTTAATATCTTTTTGTTTCGAGTTTTCTTATCCACAAACTTGGACGTTGGCTTATGAGCTTTTAATGACCCGGCATTAATGGTAATACATTAGCTCAGGTCCCTACCAACTTACATCTTTTTAATTCACCTATTATCAAACTTTAATCATTCAATTTTTGGTGGCTGTGAGTTAGTTAGGGTTTGATTTAAGATCAAACACATTTGGCAAATGGTTTTTCTTTAATTTTAGGCGATTCTTTGTTTTGGACAAAGTTGGCATATTTCAACGAGAAATTGATTGGCGCAATGTTTTGCAAAGTGATAAGGGATGTTGACTCTGCGGAAATGAATATAGAACAAAGCTTTCGGCACGTCAACATTCAAACTTTGGCCTGTTTACCGCTATTTCGACGGCGTGGAATCGGCTCCATATTGCTGGAAAAATTATTGGCATTTTGTGAATCGGAAAACAAACAATGTATATCCGCGGACGATAATCGATGTATAGACGAAAAAAACATGGTGGAGCATCAGCGAAGGATTCAGGTTTATATATTTTTTGTTTGTTTGTACGGTGATTGATATGATCTTTGGTTATATCAAACTGGGAATAACGTGCCTAGTATTCCTCGTCATGTGGTCATTGTTTTTGCGGCGGCATCCAGCATTTAAGCAATTTTTTAATTAGGTTACACACTGTATATTCAAACAGATATAATACTGTCTAATATATCTTAATTTTTTGTTAAAATAAAAGATTTGAGAGAATGAAAGGTGGAAAGTCAAATTGGCGATGAGTACTTATGTCGGTTTTTTTTTGCTTTGATGCGTGAAGTTTATATTTAAATATTTGTTTAGACCGTCTATCTCCACTGCCAGACAACAAATCAAGGCGCTTTACGGCTGTACGCCAAATTTGGCTTTACAATTGTAGATCGAATTGAGCATTATTATAGGCGAATCGACTCGCCGCAGGCTTATCGCATGGAGTTGAAGATTTTTTGAAAAAGTTAATTGAGTGGAGTAAGCGTTTGTGTTTTATGAGTTATGTTACTAATTTAAACAATTGAGAACCTGGTTTTCCTAGTTATGTATGCTGGTTTTTGTAATTGTTGTAGATATTTA
Source organism: Drosophila nigritarsus (assembly GCA_035044305.1). Lineage (NCBI taxonomy): Eukaryota > Metazoa > Arthropoda > Insecta > Diptera > Drosophilidae > Drosophila > Drosophila nigritarsus. The sequence continues at coordinate 194,950 of JAWNMF010000484.1, read as the reverse complement.
ATGTTATATCGGACAAGGAAATGTTTTCAAACTGCCTGTAGAGCTTCTTATTGAAATTTTGTTGTGTTTTGGGTTTTAAGGTGTTATAATCGTTTGCGTTTGCAATTAAGTTTAAGATAAGTTTCAGCAATTTTTTAGCTTCGGCTTTAACCATATTTTGGTTTGACAATAATTTTTGGTTTGCCATAAAGTTTTTAATAGTTTACATATTAAGCTTTTCCTTTGTTTTCAAGATTGTGTGGGTTTGTGTCAAAGTATATTGAATTATTGTAGACCCAAATAAAAGCTGTGGTTATAGCCGATGGTAAGGCCCTTGTCTTTTTGACGGCTAGGGATGATCTGTAATATTTCCTGCAATTTCATACACGACTTCACGATTAATTACAGAGTAAATAATTCTGTCCTCTAAAACCGCTGTAACTCGTTTTGATACGCGAACGGCTTATACTTGAATAAGTTGTTCGAATTCTCTATTTGACTATTTATCACTGCGGGCTTAAATTAAAACCTTTGCCGTCCTGTATTGAACATCGTCTTTGGCACCTTGAAGTTTGTATAATGACTTTATTTTATGTAGAATTCCATACGTGGATGAAAACTTTTCCTTGTATGAATTTTATTTTACTTATACTGATTTGTGTTGCCTTATACAGGGTGACCAGAAAAAACCCGAACTAACGTTTTAAGGAAAAATTTTATTAAATAATATCAAATTAAACAAAACAACAATGAATAACAATAATATGGACCTTTGGCAACAACATATTCATCCACTTTTGAAGTGGCTTTCATTGGCGGCGATACAGAAACTTTACTTGAATTTTTTTGGCGTTGGGCCGCAGCTCGGTCCCACTCTTGACGCAGTGATCGTTTTAGCGATTTCAAACTTTGTGGCGTGTAGCTCAGGCACTGGCCTCCGTAAGCGATCAAATGCTGTTATCTGCCTAGGCACATTGAGCAATTTTACATTGACGCTTTCCTGTGCACTAAGTCTGTGCACTAAGTTTACACTCTAAAAACACAAAAAAAAACAAAGTAATTTAGCATAAAATCGAAACTTAACACAATGGTATATATAAACATTGAGAATATGCGAAAAAAGAAATTAGTTTATTATAGTACAATATTTTCGTTTTAGGATAAATTAAACTTTGTCCGGGTTTTTTTTTTCTGGTCACCCTGTATTGCTTTTTGTGTTTTTGTTAAGGGAAATTTTTTTTCTTGTGGCTATATTGAAATTTTTAGTCAACCATTCTGCCACATTTTTCTTTTCACAAGTTTTTTCTTTTGTGTTTCTTTTGCAAGAGTTCGAAAATTTTTGTAACAAAATCTTTTCCCTGGTTGCTCCAATGTTTTTTCTTTATTGTCTGTATATTCATTATTGCTTTGGATTTTGTATCTGAAAATGACCTGATTTATGTGATCTATTGGGAAATAAAAGTCTTTTTTGAACATTTTTTTACATTTGTTATTAGAGGGTGGGGCGGAAAACGTTTTATTACTGTTTTGAATCAATATTATTGACATTTTTTTATTCTTTTGCTTGGTTTTGCGAGTTTTAATATATCTCTATGCTTAATCTCTTTGGTTTTTGTACATAAACTATTCTTTTTTAGACATTAATGCTAGGAAACGATTGCGTCCTATGCAGTAGGTAAGCTTATTTATTTGCTGGTAAACTGTTTAAACGGTTGTACTGTAATTTAAAATGTTATCAATAAACACTTGAATACTCTATGCTGAGCTATACGTTCCTCAACGTCAAAAATGTTTAGAACTTTGACGTGCGTGGAATGAAAAGGTAAATAATTTTTTGGTTGGAAATGCCATTGGCTTACCTTTTATGCGGCGGATTAAAATTTAAGCCGGCGATTCTAATTTTATCTCAACGTAAACAAATTTGAGAGGCTTAGTATTTGCCAACTATACACGAATATTTTCAATAGTAAATGTAGATACATAGAAAATTGCGTTGTGCACATAAACAAGCATAGTTTACGTTTTTCCCCCACCTCTCCACTTTGTTACACCGAAAAAAAAAATATGTGTTTTGCCGGCTCTTAAATTTGTGCTTTTTGATTTCTAATTGAGCTAATAATATTTATTTTTTTGCCTCATAAACACGCCTAAGTCAAAATGTGTTTTGGTTTTTAAGTTTGGTTTTTTTTTAAATCCGGCCGCCTGGCGGGCACCTGTTTGTTGTCATATTTCATTCAATTTGTAAGAGTGTTAAAATTGGTTTTTGTTTTGCTATTAAAACGTTTCAAACTACTGAGAAACGCATATTTGAACGATATAAAAATGTGTATTTGTTTATTGCTCTGTTTGCGTTAGCCGTTTTCCCGTAAGTTGGCTCTGGATCTGTTTGGGATAGGCTTATGCTTATAGATTTGCATAAAATAGTTGCAATTTCTTGGAATGTTTTATTGTTTGTCTGAAATTTGCTAAGCTTTTGTTACAAAAATTTTCGAAATTCTTGCAAAAGAAACACAAAAGATCTTTTGAATAGACAGCCTAACACCTTTATTTTGTTCATTGTTAAATATTTTTTTTGATCCTGGCACGAAGATTGAACCACAGTAATTTTAGTTATTTAAAACTTTAAAGTGGCATAGTCTAAGAGCCGCTTTGCTATCTTTCTTCGTTTTGGAGTAAATAAAGTATATTATTAACGATTGTTTTCTTTGTTGCGGTTAGAAGTACACAACACCGATCCAGCGAATTTAAAGCTGGCTATTAATCATAATAATGAAATTGTTAATCTACTTTTATGCATTTTTTTACAATCTAATCTTGCGTTTAAAGCTTTTCATACTATTTTTTTTGTTAATTCCTATAGTTTAAATTTCAGCATAAAAAAATTGTGTGATTTGTTGTGGCTTTCTATTTGTAAATCTATATGGTTTTACAGGGCTTTTGTTCCTCTGTGACATATGAGGCTTTTCCGTCGTCTTTCAGGTTTTGGAATTTTATGAGGCAGACATAAGCGTTGTCAACGAATTTGTTGCGTTGTATTTCCGCAATGTTTTGTTATTAGGCGCATGTAAATCCATTTTGTTATTGGACTTAGCGTTTAAATTTTTTGAATAGAGGGTTATAAATGCCTGAGAATTTACCAAGGAATGCCCGGAAGGAGATGTTCTTTTAGAGAGTTTAAAGTATTGTCAATGTTAAATTATATTTATATATTATAATTAATTAAGTAGTTGTTGTATGGAATTGCGTTTGAATGATAAAATTTATGTTAAATCAATGTTTCTTACCTAGCCGAAATGACGTCGATATCCTGAAAACCAGTGGAGTTATTAACTCTAAATCGTCGTCATTAAAAGACGTTTGCAATTTCTCTTTTGCATAATTTATTTGATTATTTATTTTTAAATGCAAACCAAATCCGTATTTTGAGTCATTTTTGACGAAGCTAAATATTAACTTTTAAAGAGGAGAACAAATATTAGTCGTCTTCTAAAACCTCATTTTTTACGCGTATCGTATTAGAGAAAGCAGATCGAAATACTAACTCTTTTTAATAATGCGTCGTTGAAAAAAATAAAGATAATATAAAATGATATGAGATTATTTACTTGGTTCATGCAATCCGGTATATTTCTTTAATATAGAAGCTGAAAAGACAATTATAAATGTTTGAAATTTCAATTGTGTGCTATTTTTTTGGCTTTAACGGTCAGGCTTTTCAATAATTTAGGGCAGCCTACTCACGGAAAATATAAACTATGTGACTCTCTTATCCCCGATTGACTGTTTCAAGTTTAGTAGGCCGTTTAGCCTATGTCTTTACTTAATTAAATGTTAATCGAGTTGTTCCATTCTGTGTTGTATTAAGACTCATTTGCCTCCTCAGATCCGAGATCGACTTTACTTTTCGTAGATCAAAAATAGAGTTTAAGCAAATTTAAAGTCCTTTGGCGTTACTAGTAGACGCTGTTATCTTCAAATTTAAACAAAATTATCCAATTACTGTTATTGCTGCGGGAACAACATCAACTTGAACATTATTAGAATTAGTCAGTTTGTTGTGGACAACAGTAAAACATTTGTTGATTTTTTGGAAATGGGTTTTTGGCGCTGCAAGGCAACGCATCTGTTTAATTGTTTTTTTGTTCATTTTTATTTCAAGTTTTTATTGGTTTGCCTAACTAACTTTGCGTGGCAAACGTGTTCGTTTTTGTTATTTTTTTTATAAACAGCTTTTATTAGAGGGCGTCGTCCGTTGATATTTTTTTATAACGTAAATTCGTTTTTGTTTTAAATTACTAAATTGGTTTGGGTTTTTGCATTTAATCACTCGTAGATCTGCTGATTGTTGGGTACATTATTAATCAGGTGTAATTTATGTTTGAAATTGTGCTATTTCTAATGTTGGAATTGTGATCTTATTTTGAAACGAAGCATAATGCGACTTCTGTTTTTATACAGCTTTAACTTGAAGAAGCCGTTTTGTAAATTTTTGTATAATTTTATAATAAACAAGTCAAGAGAGTTAAGGCTTATGTTGATTAATCTTGATTTTCTCAGAGTCAATAATTGTATTTTTTTGGTTTATTTGGTTTGGATTACATCCACAATTTTTTTTATGTGCGTTTTTTTAAACTTTTTTTTTATTAGGCACAAATGGTAATTGGATTGTAGTTGTTTATATTTTTGCTACCGATTTCAAAAAATTAGCTTAAATTTCTGGTACATATTCTTATGCGCTTCTATAATCTTATTTTTTTTAGATTACAAAACCGAAATCCTAATTAATTATTTATTTTGAATCCATTAAGAGTGGTTTTGATCTTCTATTTTTCTAAATCAAAATTATTATGCAAACGTTATTTTGGCAGACATATTTTAATGGCAAAATACAACAGATTCAATTCACAAGGGTTGCAAAAGTTTTTTTAATTGTTGTTGATTATTTGATAGTTATGTATGTTAAAAATTCATGAAAAACTCAATTTGGCATTTTGGGAATCGGATTACTTGCTTTTTGTGCCTTATAAATTTTATTCAATGGTGTACAGCAGCAAGCAAAAAAATAACAAAATAATATACAAAATTGCAAAATAACCGTTTTAATAACATTTTCGTTTTGTTAAATATTCTATAAATTATAATTGAATTACGGTAAATGTATATTTAGATACTGTATTCAGATTACGGCTTACTGTTTATGTATTCCAATCTATGCGTCTTATGGCATATTACCTGCCCCGTGTTTAAGCGGCATTTTAGAATTAGAAATAATTATAGCGATGCCATTTTCTCGATTTTTGTTCAATGTTGGCATTTCTGGCATTTTGTTTTATGCGAATTTGTGAATTTTGCATTTTGCCACAAAATTTTTAAACGAATTTGTTTTGGCTCTTTGTCAATTATCCTTTTTTCAGTACGAATGATTTTTTGCCTTGCACACCTGGTAAGAAATCCCGTAGTATATATTTTGCATTTTTTTTGCACGGTTTATTGATTTTGACCTTACCAAAATTTGAAGGTAAGAAATGAAATTTTTTCTTAATCGAATTTTTTTGGGTCCATAAAGCGTAACGTTCCATAAACGGAATGGTTAAGCACGGTGGTAACTTTAACTGAAAATAGCAATGACACCAAAATTTTACGTTATGTTATAGGAATTGAGCTTATATTAAAAAAATTTTGGAGTAAAGGCCAAAGATTTGAGAGGATTTTTTTTTAAATTGAATGAAAACACAATGCCAAATATTGCTGAAAGTGTATACAGTAATTAAAAATGTCATACAATTTTTTAATGTTTTTTTTGTGGCTAGGGGCTGAAATTACTGTAAAAAAATTTAATGTAATATTTTAAATGTAAAACAGAATGCCAAATTTGAACTTTTTGACGAGTTTATGTCTTTTTTTGTGGCAAACATTCTTATCACATGTCTTTGTGACCAAATGTGTGAGACCAAATGACTTTGTGATGATCCCATGTTTCTGACCATATTTTGTCTTTGACTGATTTTCTCTGATTAAGTACATATCTTTGATTCTTTTTATTTCAGCGAGCCCGTTTCACCCAACTTTTTGTGTTGCCGCGCGTGGATTTGGCTGCTTGCAATTTTAGCTGTAAAAACGTTCGTTATTATTGCCTGGATAACTAGAGGTTGGTATTTGGTATTATTGACTTAGACTTAATTATAATTTGTGACGCATTTTGACAATTGGTCATTTATGTTAAGAGACGCAAAAACATTTTTTGGTTAAACTAAAATTATCAGGCGCAGCTTATTCTCCACGTTTTGCTTTGCCATTGGTGTGTGCCTGCTTTTCTTGATGCCTTGCTCTCTGTTCCATTTTAAAATTATTTTTCTAATTTTTTATTTTGGAAAATGAACGCGTTTGATTTATCGTGCATCTGTGCTTACGCTGCTCTTTTAAAAAAAATTAATAGCTTAAAATAAATAAAAAATTAATTGGCTAAAATTAAGTTGGTGAGTTTATTATGTTTTGTAACATACTTTTCCATGAATAAAAGTGGGCACGAATGCACACTGCATCATGCGTTTTAAGAATAGAAAGATTTTTTTATATAATATGAAAAATAGCATTTAACACTGTGCCGCGAGCATGGATTTAAAAAATTAATTATTGCTGTATATCTTCAATAACAGTCAAAACATCTTGTTTAACCCCGCCTAACTTAATTTGGTTTCAGCGCATCCTACCACTGCGTGCATATTATTCGACTGGTTCAAAGCCAACGCCAACAATTTTCTCCACTTAAATCAACACGCGAATACACCCAAAAATATTATGACGCAAGAGGTGGAAGTATTAATATTTAAAAACAGACATTTCTCCAAAAACGACAGAGACAATCATGAGCAGGAAGTTGGACGCCAAAAGCGATTTTTGGCAAAAGATTTAAACGTTGAAAGACAGCCGGAAATCGTCAAAGTGCAAAATGAGAACACGCAAATATTGTAAGTCTTTTATAGAACTGTTGTATTTAATTTTTTTTGGTTAGTTTTGTGATTACTATGTTTATAATTACTTAAAATCAAGTTAAAAATTTATGTTTTGTTAATTATAATGGTTGTCTTTTAATTATAGTAAAATTAATTTGAGACAGTCAAAGGAAACTTTTTGGAATTTTTCGTTTGAAGTAAATTTTGTTGAATGGGTTTGCGGCAAAAAAAGAAGCCGGACAAAAAAAACGGCCAGTTAAAAGGACAGCAGACAATTGCGTTGCCGGACAAAATAAGCGCAAAAAAGTAGAAAGGTAAAAAGACAGCAAACAAAATAAGTTACGTGTCAAACGGTAGAGAAACTGACGGATCAAAAGACATCGGACAGTAAGACAACAGACAAAAAGTCAAGAAAGTCATAAAAAAAGTCATAAAAGTTGTCAGCCAAAGTCAGGTTGTAATAAAAAATATTTCCAAATTTTTTTAACAAAAAAAAAATAATTTAGTGTAAACGTGGTTATATTTTTAGAAGTGCCAACGACTCTTCATTTTTGGAAAGGCTCAAAAAATTGCGCTTTGTAAAGACGGTGCTGCGAAAAATAACCCGGCACCAAAAACCTTCAAAAAAGCAGCGCAGAAGACCGGAGTTCAGTTTTCAACCATTGCATAACGTTGTTACCTCGACCCCAGCGCCAAATGCAATGAAACGCCGGCGTCTTAAAACCATTATTCGAGTCGTCTCTGCGACAAACAATTGGTCAGAGGACGACGAAGACGTGGAAGAGTCGAAAATGGGAAAAAAACTAATCACGTCGAAACCACTGCCAAACAATGCAAAGCGCGTCAAAATTATTAAACAAACCCGCAAATTGGAACGGGAAAGCGCGAGAATGCTTTTGAGGTTGCAGGACGGCATTTTAATGAAAGACAAAACACAATTAAAAGACAAGACAGCCAAAAGCCAACTGGAAAAAAGATTTTCTGGTACAGCCACACAAAGCCAACAGAACGTGTTTGTTTTTAAGGAGGTTAAGGATTTGGTCCAAAGCGGAGGTAAATGTTATTTTTTGTTTTGAAAGTATTCCTAAACAATTCAAATTGAAAAATTTCTTAACATGACTTTGTTTAAAAAAAAATTGGGAAACATTTAAATTTGTCCCGACGTTCAAAAATGGTTATGGTGATGACGAAATGGTTTAAAATGATTGAAAAAATTCGTATTGAACTTTGTCTCAAAACGAACTCGTTTAAAAAATTATAACAGAAAAATGTGACACGATTGTTTGGTATACCGTTTTTTTAAAAAATTACACGGAAGCCTTTTCAAATTACAAATGAAAGGTTTAGTATAATGCAGGGCTGAGCAAACCAGGTAAATTTACTGAAGTTTCAGTTAAAGAGAAAGTCCGACGAACGGCGATCGGGTTAACTCTTTGTTAAAAAATAAACTGATCAGTTTATTTTCTTTTTAACTGTTTAACCCGGTCTTCAGTTAAAACTGTATCGATATCATTGTTGTGCATATACATTATTTACTTCACGCAAATGTAGTTTCACAGAAATATTCTCCTCATATTGTGAGCATGATTTGTGAATTGGAAATTTCTTTCACCTTTTTTACCTTTTCAAGTTTTAATATTAAGTAATTTTTCAAATGCTTTCTTTATTATTCACTTTAATATTTTAATATAGATTTTTGTTTCATGGAAAAATTACTTTTAAAGTTTGCTACTCCACTAGCTGGTTAATTGATGCATTTTGCTATTAATGAACAAAACATTGCAGCGATGGTTTTTTTCGAAACCGCTAGGACGATAGTATCATCAACATTTTGATTTTTTTTGCAAAAATATTATAGATTAAGGTTAATCGATCTGATGTATGCATATTCTTATATCAGGATTTTCTGTTTCTTACCAAGTTGAACTTAAGTTTGGTGATTATCTATGAAAGTTGTTTTTTTCAGAAATTTGAGTCAGCGAAACAAAAAAATTTAATATTATGCAGAACAAGATTATGGTGACACTTAAAGTATGTGAGTAATACATTTTAGCTTTTAGCATAAAATTTTTTAAAAACTTACATATTTTATTGTGTGCTTCTGTCTTGGTGTCCTAAGGTTTTTGGGTCGCCCAAGCATGAAAAAATCTACTTAAAGGTTGATTATTTTATTATTTGTTTTTTTAAAGATTTGAGTAGTTTGAGTTAGGTCGGTTAACAATATGCACAACAATGATTTCAATTTTATAGAATAATTTTGTATTTGCGTTTCAGTGCAATAATAATTGTAAATCAACGACCAAAACATTTTCCAAAAAAAGTGAAAAAATTGAAAAACTTAGCAAAAAGTTGGGTTCTGCAACGATTTGCATGAAAAAGACAATACAGTTTTAACTGACGATCGGGTTAAACAGTTTAAAAGAAAATAAACTGATCAGTTTATTTTTTAACAAAAAGTTAACCCGGTCGGCAGTTTATTTTTTTGCGTCACTTTTTTTATCAAATAATTTTATTTTAAATTTAACTTTAATTTAACTGAAATTGCTCAGCCCTGGTATAATGTAATTTTAATAAAAACATTTTTCCAGGCAAACACCTCTTAAAATTGGACAAATGGTTGGAGGACGCGGTTGAAACTGATGAGGACGAAGAGCCAGAAGAGAAAGAAAAAAACGAACTTCAACCTACAATGAATTTTTTGACCAAAAAACGGGACAACATCCATCCTCCTCCGCTAGTTGAAAAAAGATTTACCAAAATTTATCTAACGACAACTTTTCCCCAGCTGACGGTCCCACTAACTCGTGGCGAGTCCGTGTCCGCGGAAAAATTGACTTCCAACTTTTTTGACGTCTTTGAATTTTTTAAATTGGCTACGATGAGTTTTACGCGTGCGCTGTTGGACGCCTGGTGTATTGTCCAATTCCTGGCAATTGTACTCTTTTTTTGCGGCTTTTTTTTCCATTCAAAATGGTGGTTTAGGCCACATATCATACTCGACGCCATACTTTTGTTTCTGCTTTTGGCTTATGCGTAAGTTTTTTTGTTTGGCTGCTGGTTTTGTGTTTTTAAGCTTAGGCTTAGGTGTAGGTGTAGGATCTACTTAGGTTTGTATTTGCGGCTAGATTTGGCGTTTAGGTTTTAGGTTTTTTTTGGGCTTTCGGTTAGATTTAAGCTTAAACTTAGGTATAGCCTTATGTTACGCTTAGTTTTAACCTTAAGCTTTGGCTTAGACTTAAGCTTTATTTTATTCTTAAGGCTTAGGTATAGACTAAAGCATAGGCTCTGGCTTGGAGTCAAGCTTAGGCTTAAGGTTTAGCTTAGGCTTTAGAATAGATTTATGTTTAGGCCAACGCTTAGGCTGAGGCTTAAGTATAGATTTACGGCTTAGGTTTACGAGTAGTTTAGGCTCCAGCTTGGAGTTATACTCCGACTTAAGGTTAGGTTTAGGCTTTATATCTTAAAGCTTAGGCATAGCATTAGATGTAGCATTAAGCTTACGCTTAAGAATAGACTTGTGTTAAAAATTATGCTTAGGCTTAGGAATAAACATAGGCTGAAGTTTAGGAAAAGACTCAGGCCTAGGCTAAGGCTTAGGTTCGCACCAAGGCTTAGGTTTTGGCATAGACCCAGGTATAAAATTAAATTTGGTATTTGGTTTAAGCAAAGATTGAAACTTAGGCTTAAACTTAGACCTCCATTATAAGCTTTCGACTCATTTTTTTTCAGCTTAACCCTTAGTTAACATTTTTAATTTTAGCATTACAATCATCGTATTCGGCGTCATCCTCGTTGTTTTGGTTGACGAGATGTCGATGAGCAATTTGACGCAGACTGTATTTAATGCCGGCCTTTTAATCATTTTGTTTGCAATGTATGCGATTGCTTTTGTCATCACAATGCGTGCCTCGGACACGCTATTTGCCTACAAATCAGCTAGACACAACGCCAAACTCAACACCCACCAAATTTATTCACACACAACACCACAATATGCTGACCACTTAAGTTTGACCAACCAGTGATGTCTAGTGTTTTGCGATTTACGTCGTCCTAGTATTCCTAAAGTGATTCAACGGGTGGGAAATTGTTGGGTTCTATGTCTTTTTGCAATGCCTGTCTATGCATTTAAATACATTTTTTCTCGCGACAAAATCTGTGCCGAATTGCCTTTTGACATTCCTTAAAAAAACCAGTGTAGTGAGTAATGTATAAATTAGCTAGTCGAGTGACTCTATGCGCTAAAGCATTAATTGTCAGCCTTACTCCTTTACAGGCCTGGATTCATTAACTGTTAAACAGTGCTTTTTGGCTTAGGCTTAGGTGGTTTTATGGACTTTTTAGGTGGCTTAATTCGTGCAGCAAAACTTTTTTTTTGCACCGAATTGTTTTGCCAAATTCAAATTTTTATTTTTTTTTGGAAATAGTGCCAAAAAGTCCAGACAAAAAATAACATCCCAAAATCGATCAGTTTTGTCCGTAATTCAATAATTATGTTACGATTGATTCACCTTCCGTGTCTATTTTGTTTATTTCTTTTGGCCTTGTCTTCTTTGTTTTAAAGTTTGTCGGTTTTATGGAAACTTGGAAAATACTATAAATGTACCGATAAAAAAATGAGGGCAGAACGCCAACAATTTAAATTTTAAATTTAACTCAATTTTCTCAACGCATGAGTAGCTGTGTTTTTTGGAAATCAACTTAAGAAAACATTTAATTTATGGTTTAAAAAATTGAACTTTGTTTGCATTTTGCGTCAAAAATTTGAACGCAATTTTTATTATCAATATAAGATTTTCAATGTAGAACATAAAAATTTTTTTTTTGCATTGAAAATGAACGCAAAACTAGAAATTTTTAGCAATTTTTAGACGCAAAATTAATTTGCTTACTAATATTTATTGCAAAATATCAATTAAAGTTTGCAATTAGCCAAAACAACTTTAGCTGGCCAAGTATGCCTTCACGCTGCATAAAAATATTGTTTAGAACAACAAAACTATTCGCGTCATAATGAATTTTTAAACTAATACCAAGAAAGAAATTTTCTGCAAAAAATTCATTTGTTTACTTGTAAAAAAATTAACAAAAAAAGCATTTCGAGAAAGTGCAAAACTGATTTCCTTCAAAAATTGTATTCCGCATAAACTGACCAACAAACACACGTGCAAAAATTTTTAAGTGTCAAGAAATGCATTCATCAACACATGTTTCGGAAAAAAATACAATTGTAATTTTTTTTTGTCAATTATCTGTATTTTTTGAAAAAAAAATAAACAAAGTTATTTTTTGCAAATAAACGTGAAGAGTAAAAAAAAGACATTTGTAATAATTAATACTTGTAATTGTTTATAAATTGAACTATTAAATCATAAAGATTAAATATCAATTAACAGGTATAAATACAAAATAGAAATGTAGTCGGTAATTAGAAAACAAAAGGTAAAAAGTGCAAGTGGAAAACACAGTGTGCTAATACATGTATTTTTAATTAGCAGTAAAATTTTTGACTGAAAAAAAGTGCAAAGGCAGTTCGGTTTAAAAGATATTGTATCAAACAAAGCTTGTCTAAACTACTGTAAAAAAAATGCTGCGGTAATTCGACCTGCGTTTTTATTATTGCATTTTTTATTTTTAAAATGTATTTTGCATAAAACACAAAAAAATACATTTCCTTGAAGCTGTGCTTGAAGGTATTTTTGAATTTGTTGTTTATTTTTCAGGAAAAAACTAATTTTATTTGCTTCTGTTTTTCATCTATTTTTTATATTATATTAGTCGGACATCATTTTATTTATGTCTTTTTAGAAAAAAAATGCTTGAAAAAGTCGACATAAATTAAAATATTTTTAATTTTCAAATTTTTTTCTATAACAAAAAGAAAAAGTTCTATAAAAAACAAAGTTTTCTTTTGCTTTTATTTTCACCTGTAATGTTACTTCTTCGTTTTCAAATTTTTACGTGCAAACAACTTCCATCACACATGCGTACGCCAAATTTTTTTTCACCAAAAAAAGCCTCAAACATTGGGAGTACTATGGACCTTCAAAAACACAAAGTGAAGGACGAAGGGGGGAAGAAAGGGGGGGGGGGGGGGGGGGGGGGGGGGAGAGAAACGGTGTTTGATTAAAAGATGCGAGGTAATTTAACGACAATGGAACGAAATGAATGGCAAAAAAGAACTCCAGACAGCAAAACAATTTTTCTTGTTATCTAAAATGAAATGATCAAGTCTCTACGAGTATGCATGTTTGTCTAATATTGCATATACGCAGTGTCGCGGCCAATTTCTGTTTATCTGCTTTTGTTATTTTATTTGAGTGAGCAGTTTTTTTCAAAGTAGTGAATGCAACGCGTTATGCCACTCAATACTCTAAATACGCACGTAATAGCTATAGCCGATTAAAAATGACTGGAAACAACGGCAAAAAAGTAATTTTAAGCAATTCTACATTTTCGATTTTTTTATTTACGACAAAAAATTTTTCATGCAGACCAACAGCAAAACAACAAAAGAAGCTAGTGTCTAAACAGTTATATCGATAAAAAATATAATATTGCTAAGCTTGTTATTTATTAGTGTTTTAAGCAAAATGAAAATAAAATAGGTGCAAAGAAACAAGAGGAAAAAAATAGCAATAGAAAAATGTCAATTTCTATGTTTTCTCTGCGAAATACTCTCCTCTAAACGCTAATCTTTTTCTTTTATTTTCAAAATTTCTTTTTGATTCCCAACGAAGGCAAAACAAAAAAAATGTGAAGAAAAGCAATCAAAAATAACAACGACAAACAACAAAGCTAAAAAAAAGCGGCGACGGCAACTACTGTCCTCCACTTTCTCTTCTCCTTTTCCTATTCTACGGTGGACCAATCGACGACAATTCCACTTGCTCCGCTGATCAATATAAAAAAGAGAGAAGAAAGATGAAAATGGGCAAAAATGAAAAAAAAGGAAAAAAAATTAAAATGAAAATGGAAGATAAGAGATGGAATGCGGCAAAGCAAGCCCAATACGCTCGCATGAATTGTTTTCCTCCTTTCGCACAGTGCTGAAGCAAGAGAAAGCAGACGTCTAAATATTTGTTTGTTATGTAAGCCATAACAGCGGCGGTAAAATAATAAATGTTTTTTCTTTCTCCCTTCTTTGCTCATGGTACTGTGCTATAAGAAATTCGATAAAAGAAAAAATGGAGTATCTACGACGCAAACAAAAAAGACAAGGCAAAGCCAACTAACACTGAGTGGATTAGAAAGAAATAAAAAAATTATCTTTCACATTTAATAGTAAAAAAATAATTGAGAGATCAATCGTGTTTCCTTGTCTAGAACAATTGTGGTATCACATTTTCTCTGCTATCCCTGGTCTCTTTTCCATTTGCAATGTCTAGAAAAAAAAAAACACTCAATCCCTTTAATATATCTATTCAGCGTTACCAAAAATGTTGTTTGCTTCTCTCTCTGGCACCGATTCCAAGTAAAAAGTACTGAAGAGAGAGACGAAAGAAAAATACGATTGTTTCTTTTCTCTGTAAAAAAAAATTTATATTAGAGAAGAAAATTGTAAAATCCTTTTTTTTGCTTTTCATTTTTTGTTTTGTCATTAATTCCTTTATAGCAGCACCACTTTCATTTTTTCCTTGATTCTTCTGCACAACCTGTATGTTTGCCCGGTCGTTCCATTTTGTATTTTACTTATGCACATATAACATTGTATTATCGTATTGAATTTTTCTTATAATGGCCTCTTGTTATGCTTCATTACTAACAATCTCTTCGTTGAATGAATGTTGTGAATACGTTCAACCATTACTACTAACACCACACTTCTGTTATTACTGCTGCTGCGCCTTTAGAGTTAGTAATAATAAAACCGTGTATGTGATTGTGTTACGAAAAAAAGACGAAAATGTCATCTTTATCGTGAAACGTCGATGTCGATGCTGTAGAGTTGGGGCGATAGTAGCGAAAAAGAGGAGAGGAGATAAAGCAGTAAAAAATTGTAGCAGGGGTAAATAGTGGCAACAACGGCGATGACAGTGGTCATGAATTTTTTTTTCAAAATGGTCTTTCTCTACTATCATTAACAGATAACTCCAATTTTCCCCTTTTTATCCAATTTATGTTGAGCACGTTTTTTCCGTCCAAACTTTTATTTGTTGCTTAATTAAGCGATAGTTTTAAGCAAAATTTCTCTGACAATTTTTGCTTATGAAATCTGATTTTTGCTTGAAAAAAAGACGAGTATAATTAATTTCTTTTTTTTCCATTGCCGTTCCATTGCACATTAAAATAAGCCGTTTGAAAATGAACTTTACGAAACGGTTGTCCACTACGCATATTATCTTTCCTCCCCCTCGCCAGCCCGCCGTAAATGTATTTTATTTCTTAATTTAGCGCAGCCATTTTGTTTAATTGAAATGAAAATTTGTATTTTTTTCAATTTTCTATTATTATGCCTATAATATAAATTTGTTGTTTGATTATGATGTTTTTTTTTCTTTTTCGCCATGTGCTTTCAAGTTTTTTTTCTTTCTTTCAAGCACATAAAAACGAAAAATGACAACAAATTTTCGTTTTGTTGTTTGAAGGAAAATAAAAAAAACAATAAATTTGAAATTATTTAATTTCCACTATTAACATCATCTCTAATAAACAAAAAAAAATATAAAATAAAGAATCTTTTATTTTGTGTAGACCGCTTATTTTTAACTTTTTGTTTTTTTTTTCTCATTTTTGGTTTTCAATTTTTAGTTTGTTGTTTATTGTTTTTATTTTAAGATTTTTGTTATTGTTGTTGTTGTTGCTTATTTTAATTTGAGAGGAATGAAAATAATTCTTCTCGCATTTGCACTTCAACAATTTTGTTTTGTTGTTGTTGGGTTGCAAACGGCAAAATGAACGAATACAATTACAATCTTGAACACTGTATTACTCAAAATCAATAATAAAAATGTTTTTACACCTTAATGGGGCTTAATTTGCAATTTTAACCTGTAAATTACTGAAGTCTTTGGATTTTTGAAAGTCTGGCTTCTTTAGGACCTATTGAAGAAACTTTTTGCTGCAGTAAGTCAATTGTGCTTTTACAGCGGTGTTAATCAATGCTAAACTAACTCCCACTGCTTCGTTGTTTAAAAAATTTAATTTTTTGGCAGGTATGGAGAATTGAAAAAACGTCTGATCTTTAGATCTTATAGCTCCAATGTTTGAAGTAAAGTTTAAAGCTGTGTACGGCAAAAGTTTTATTAGAGCTCTTTAGTTTTAAGGCGATACGACAAATTACTCGATATTACAAAGTTTGTTTATAGCTCTGATTCTAGAGGCTAAAAGCATTCACTGTAAAGCACTTTCATTATTTTTGTGTGGCTATCTTATTTTGGAGTCATAGCTTTATCTACTATCAGTTTCTTCAAATCCTAGTAGATCATTAAGTTAAGGATTAATTGTGGCCGTCTCCAGCATTGAACTTTTTTTTAATGTTTAGGTCCCGCAAAGATTCATTTTTTAGAAATTAATTTGTAATTTTGGGTAGTTTAGATTTAATTTGGTGTAGGATAAAACTTTGTTTCACTACTAATTGGACAAATCGCTTGGTTGACACATTTTGTAATGCGACAGCTTTGCAAATTTTGAAGAAACTTGCTGTTTGCTGAGTTAGATTAAATATCTATATTCAACCTAAAAATGACAATTTTTAGGCTCATTAGGCAGATTTTATTAGTTAGCAATCTCCCTAATTTGTGATATATAATTTTAAATGTTTTACACCACCTTGTAGAGCAATGTGAGCTCTATTTTCAACTCAGTAATCACGGTTTGGCTAATTTTTGTGACCTACATTTTTCAATCTACTATATAGACCAAGGTTTTGACCCTTTTTTGAAAGCTCCACAATAATAGCGCCATACAAAATGGACTGCAGACAATGATTAGAAAAGTTATTGTTTAATAAAAGAGACTCGGTCTATTTGCCGTCAATAATTTGTCGACTTTTCAAGAATCACTCTTTGTATCAATTTTAAGCTAATTTACAATTATAAACATTTGTACGGCGCTACCCTCCTTACAGTTTTTGAAAATTTGAGGCTTTTTTGGGCTTTAAAAAGTAAGCCTGATGATAAATTTTGTAGAGCTCGCAAAAGCCAGTTTTAGGTTCGAATAAAATTAAAATTGCTTTCAAAATTAAATTTGAAAAAAATTAAAAATTTGTATTGTCATTTTGCACCTGACTTTAAGTTGGAATTCAAAATAGTCTTACAACGATGTTTGAAAACTTATTTTTTCTTTTAATTTTTTAAAAACATTTAAAAATGAATTACCCAAATTTTTTCGGAAATATTTTTTTGTTATTAGAAAAACGCAGATGTTGCGCCGTCGCGCATTGCATTGATCTTACATATTTATCGTTTATATACCTTATAATTTTTGAAAAAGGCGGTTTTTGATCGAATGACGTTGATTTGGAGCTTTTAGTTATTATAATAGTGATATAACTATTGAGCATATTTAAGGCCCACATTTACTTTTTCAAACTATTATATAATAATTCTTTAAAGCTCATCGACGAATCTTTTGTTAAAGATACTTTTATTTCTTTGTTTTATTTGCGTTTTATGAAATTTTGCTATATTTTTTTTGCTATATTTCGGTAAATGTTATAGTTTTTTTCAATTTTAGCTATTATTGGTTACTGCTTGTTAGCAGTTAATGAATATTTCATAGCTAAAATGTTTAAACACAAATAATCTTTTTTAAGTTTCAGATATATATCGTTTTATTAAATTAGCTATATTGGTATAAGTTGTTCGATATACCAAGTTTGATGTGCTCATTCGTAATTGAGGATCTAAAGTTGTGCGATTGCTGAAGCTTTAACAGCACTTATTAATACAAACATCATGTCTACTGACGGAAAGGTTGATGGTGCACTTATTCAAAAGGTAGTGTTTTTTGATCTTCTGGTACAATTGATTTGAGGGGTATCCAAACCATAGGGCTGTGGTGAAAGGGTTGATTACGATTGATTTTTTTTGCATTTAACCTTTTTGTCTCATTATTAAGGTTTGAGTGTTTCAGTAATATTATTAGTTGAAATTTTTCAACAGGCTAGTCTATTTAGAATTGTTTATTTGGTTTCTTTGCGCCAAAATAATTTTGTGCTGTTTCAGCTGTTGGTCATTTCTTTTAGTTAGTTATGCATTATTTTGAGCTATGATTCGATCTTTTCTTTCCTATTTTGTGTAATTTTTAAATTCTTATCATGAATTTTACAATAAGAACTATAACTTTTGTTGAGTTATATTTCTTTATTTCTTTTTTTTAATTTTTGTAATGAACCGCTTGGTTGTCAGCTGATTTAAAGCGTTTAGTTATTTTTGTCAATACAATTGTTGTAATTATTAATTATAAAACGCTGGCGGAGAGCACATAACAATTAGTCTTTTTTTATAATTTTGAAATAATTATGGCTTAGGTTGCAAAAAACATAATTAATATATTAATGTTTGATTTTGGCATAATTAATTAGGTAGTGATCAAAGGGGTGTAGTAAATCTTATGTTTTTTAAGGGTCGATCTAATTTGTTTTTACTTTGTTAATTTTCTATTTTAGACTTTTATTTTTGGAAATGAGTTTTTTTGCTAAGGCTTAAGCTTACAAACACAAGATTTACTATTTTTCAATTGATCACTCTGTTATTCTTAAAATACATGCTAAAATTTTTTCCCGACGATTTTGGTTAAAACGTGTTTCTTTTTTTTTTTGAAAAACCTCACTTGAGACTTTTTTGCAATAATTTCTTAAAATAAAATTAAGTACTAATCACCTCGGTTTTTTACGTTTTGATAATGAACACAATGCGAATTTGGTACTCTTTGGTCCTTATAATGCGAGATTGACTTTCAATATTTAATTTTTTGTCTTTTTAATTTTTATTTTTGCGCACGCTTCCTTCGTCCCCCCTTAATTTATCGTCTTTAAAAGAAAATGTTCTTTAGCCGATTAGTAAACATTTTCTGACCAAGTTTTTTTGCGGAGTTATTTTTCACAAAACAACAAATTATCAAACCAAAACATATTAAGTTGTTGTTCCCGTTGTTTCTTTTTTTGTTGTTTTCCTCATAAGTGCATAAAACACGTGTGTATTTTGAGTTTTTTTGGTCTGATAATTGCTTTTTTGTGTTTTTAATACTCTCATTATTACATCACGCTTTGTATTTCATTTTTTTGTTAAAATGACACAATTTTTTCCCATGAGACAATTATTTGTTTTACAGTGGAATAGTTGAAACAACTAACCGATCGGCTTGCTTTCCCTTCTTTTTTTTTATTATTTATTGGTCAATTTATCACAATTTTTTTTTGTTTGAGGTCAGCTCCTTTTGATTTCAATGGAGTTTTGAATAGAATATTTGTTTTACATCGGAGCTTGAATTTTAGTTTAGATCTGCTCTTTATTTGTCTGTTGAACTAGCCTAATTTGAGTTTTGCAAAAACTTTGGACTCATAGTTTGATCAGGCTCCTCTATATAGGTTTATTATTATAAAAATTTTCCCCTTAACTCACACGAAATATTGACTTTTTTAAGGAAGAATATTGTTTAGCCGAAAGAAAAAGCACGTGACGTCTGACAATCGGATTTCACGAAGATGTTCTATTTTTAATTTTTAAACGCCTTTCTTACTTCTCCATTTTACATAGCTTGTTTTTTTTTTGTTATTACTTTCTAATTTTTCTTCGTTTCAAAAAGGTATTCCCCAAATTTTTTTTTGCAAATTGCAAAAGAAAAAATTGAATGAAAATTTTTAAGCAAACAAAAATAGGCAAAAAAATGTGTGAATTATTTTTCTAGTCATTATTCTATTAACCTATTTTCTGTTTCTTGATTTCCCTCTAACAATTAGCGAAATTTTTCTGGCACGCTTAAACTTAATCAGATTAATGTGGTCTTTTGTCTTGTGTGGTTTTAATTGTAACCGCTTCTTGTACGGTTTTTATAAGGAGAAACTCGTTTAGTTAGTTTAGTTTATTATGGTTTTATGAATTTGTAAATTTCAAGTTTTTAAAGAGAAATTTGTGTTCAGGCGATTTCCTCCTAATAAATAATTTATCAATTGCTAAACGGCGTTACAATTGTCCTTTTCGGTCTTAGTTAATCGGAGACCTTCAAAGGACTAAATGCGGGAAAAAAATTGAAAGACTAAAACTATTTTGTAAATTAATAATGTGAAAAAAATGTATTTTAGGTGTTTAATCAAAGTGGAAAGTACAATAGGTATTTGGTTAATTGAACCGTTTTGAAATGTAGTTGGCAGAATTTTTACCTCACAAATTTAAAATTGACTTTGACCTAAATTGGAAAAACCTTTTGGTCAATGCAACTATTTCTTTGTCTTGCCATATTAAATTTTATTTACGATTAAGCTTGTTGTCAACAATATTTTTTAACATGTGAGTCGTAAAACATTTGGGCTGTGAGGTAGAAGTAGCTTTTAATGCTTATTACATTTTTTTAAGAGGCTAAAGATGTAAGCAATTTCTCCACGCATAAACACTGTTATCGGCAATAAATAAATGCGGAGCAGGCAAAACGGTTAAAGTAAGCAGAAATTGTTATGTTTACCAATTTCTCTTTTAAATTTTTTTGTTGTTTCTCCAGCTTTTAATTTCCCTTTTTTTTCTTCCTTACTCCCTGTTGTAGTGGTGATGGATTGCGTAATTTTTGCTTTGATGGAAACAAACGAAGACCAAAGGAATGAAATTACAGTAGTGGAACTTTTCACGGTGCTTACATTGTGCATCTTTGCTGCGAATTTTCATTTTTTTTGCTGCCTTAACATTAAAGGAAAAATGTTCTCCCCCTTCGTTTTTCTGTTGTTGTTGCTTAGCTTCTTTATCTTTTGGTTGTATTTAACGACTATACTTTTCTATTGGTTTTATTTTTGTTCAGTACGAAATCAAAGTTAGAGAACAGGGAAAATAACATTGTGCATTTTGAATTATCGGAGCTGTTCAATCTATCAAAATTTTTTTTTCTTTTTTTTTATCTTTTTTTCAGTCAGTCCAAACGACGACCAATGCAAAAATTGAGAATGCGTTAAGAGAAAAAATTTTGAGAGAACGAATTCTAATTTTTTTTTCCAGCAGCAGTAGTAGTATTTGTCTCTCTCTGTCATTGCATTAGGAAATATATTCGCGTTTGCTGTAAATGAAAACAAGTAAAGCGAGCGGTCGCAAAACAATTTGAAAAAGTGGGCTGTGTGTGTATGTGTGTGTGTGTGTTCGATGTCTTATTTTCCACACATTTTTCTCCACTGCTTCTTTCATCCATATTCTCTAGCATTTTTTGAAACCCGTCAATATGTAGCCAACAAAACAGCACTCATTAATTGAAGCACCAAAAAATGAAAGAGAATTCCCATTTTATTTGACAAAAATTCATTGTCGGGCCGGCAGTATTGCTCTCTCCCCGTCAATAAACACACATAAAATTTTCATTTTCATTGAGCACAAAATAAAATAAGAAAGAAATTTTTCGCCAAAATATTTTATCCCATCGAATAATCATCCAAACAACAAGGCATATACGCAAGTATTGGAATAAAAATTGCATTTGTGAGTTAGTTATAAGGCGACAAAAATGGGGGGGGGGGGGGGAAAGGACTATGAAAAAATGCAAAAAAATGTTCTTAAACAAATTATTTAAAAAAAAAGTGGAAGACTAAAGTCCGCCACATAGGTTCCTTACGAAAAAGGCCTCAAAAAATATGAGAGTGAACATGGCTGAGAAAAGATAATTTCTAAATGACTAAATTGCGGCTTTTCACTCTTCTTCTTTATTTTGTATTTTGAGGACACCAAGTGATAAAAAATCGGAACGGAATTATTTGGGGAAGGAAAAATGAGCCGAAGGAAAGGAGAAAAAGCGGAAGGAGTATTCGCAGTGAGGAAGAATTAACACATAATAAATTGGGGGATTAAGTGTTTACTATTAATATAATTAAAACAATATTACAGCACTTACTATACTTACACGACGAAACAAGTCGTTTTGTAGTTTTTAGGATGATTAAAATAGTTAATTAATGGTTTTGGGCTTGCAATCCTATAGCGATAGTAATAGAGTTAATGTAGCCTTTTTTGGCGGCAGAACATATCGTCTTCTGGAAAGTCAATTTCAAACATAGCAGAATTTTTGATTATAGGAATGCTGGCATTATTACTATGGTGGTAGCGTCCCTGGGAACTAGGCGTCAAGAGATATTTCTGTTTTGGCTCCTTGAAGTACGGTTAAAAAGTGTGAGAACACTTTTTAGCACACGTGATTGTTATTTTGTTGAGAATAGTGGACTTGCTTCACAAGAGGTCATCCTTTACAAGAAACCAAATTTAACAATCGCAGCAAGCCGTCAGTCAAAAGATCGAACACGTAATTTAGAAAAAAATTAATTTATATAATAAATAAAAATTAGGAAAAAAGTAGAGACTATAGCTACCTCATGTTATAACTGCTTTCTCAAAAAGGAACGAACTAATAGTTTACACTCATTACTTTCAGTTTTCAATTCCGTTTCATAATACTGCTTTGTATTTTGCAGGAAAAAAAGGGGGAAAATAATGTATTTTAAAACACAACAAAATACTAAACGTATGTATTTTTGCGGGAAAGTCCTTTTTTCTTTTCTTGAATCAATAAAGATGAAAACAAAAATACTAAGTTATCACCAGGTGCAAACGTACTTAGGAGAAATTTGTGAAGGCGGCGCTTGCAAATTCGTTAAAGCGGTGGTCGTGCGGTCAAGCGGTCAACGATCATTTGTTGTGAAACCGCCATAGCAGAAAATTTGGGTGTTATGCCATATAAACTCGAGACAACTGGACCGGCGTGCGGATGATATCAATGTTTGCCATCATATGTTGTGGAATATAACCCTGATAGAGAGGGTGCGACGGAAGGGGCTGAACCTGAGGATATCGTCCTGGAGAAGGCTGGCCAGGCGCTGGGTCTTGCGGTAATGCTCTAATTGGAGTCGGCCAATACACGCCCGGTGGAGCAACGCCCTGCACATATAACTGGTCGTAGGGCGGGACGGATGAGCCGACTAAACTGTGAGTCTATGCATCCGGCCGTTCAGCTAAGACGAGATATGGAGCGGGCATTCCCACCCTTGCGCCAAAAGCTGCAAGTGCCGCGTTGTTTGCTGCAGCTGCGTAACAAAAATCTTCTTGTTGTTGTAAAAGAGATAGCTACCTGGAGTACCAGATACTGGCTGTTGTTGCTGTTGCTGTAGAGTTGTTGCTAAAAAGAAAAAAATTGTTTAACCAAAATTTTGATACACGCCATTAGCGGGGCATAGGAAAGTCAAAATTAATTTACAATTAACAGCAACAAACATATATTTGCCTAAGTTTACCAAAACTATATTACTTGATTGTTTTCAATTAAACTAAACAGGCAAAGCGAGCAAAGTGAAAGGAACTTAAATACTTGCTTAATTCGGAAATTTTGACTTAAAAATAAAAATGACCAAAAAGAAAACAACAAAATAAAAATGTATGTTTTTTTCCATCCCAAAATTTATTATGAATAAAGTGAATTGAAAAAAAGGTGGCTATTGTTGTGTTGCTTTTGTTATAATCTTTGGTCTTGTTGTCCGCAGAAGAGGAAGAAAAGAAGAAGAAAAAAAACAATAAGAATGACTAATTTTTTGCCGTGTAGACTACAAGACAAAAAATTTGTCATTCTTATTGTTTTTTTCCTTCCTCCTTTTTTCCTCTTCTGCGGACAACAAGACCAAAGATTATCGTAATGATAGAAAAATAACACAACAAAAGCCACCTTTTTTCAATTCACTATATATGAGGTTTTGGCTTGTTTAATGTCTTTTTTGTAGGCTCAAGCAGCAAACAAGTCTCAACATTTCTATCCGCAACAACAAGGCGTTACACAACAGCAACAATTTTTTCAGGTGGGGAAAATACTTTTACTCATAATTTTTCTTCTATTTTAAGCTTAATTTTCAGGAGACTTCTTTGTCTAATAATCCATCTACTTCACAAAACACAGTGGCGCCGAGCCCTTCAGCCGGCTCTTCAGCGCCCGACGAAGCATCTTTGGATGATACCAAGTTTCACTCTCCTACGTTTCAGCCGCCAACACCTTCGAATCATGTATGTTTAGTTTTTTTTTTGTTTTTTGGAATTTTTTGAATTTATTTGTTTTTCAGAGAACGCCTGGCGCTCCGGCTACGCCATCCTCTTCGACGGGTGGAGGCGCTAGTTTGTCAACTCAAGACCGTCAACAAAGCTCTTTCAATGATCCGGTGGTTGCTAGCGGCTTAAAACAGTCGCAGGTCGATGCTGTCGACAAATTGGTGAATGCGTGTACCGGTGTCCCGCCGCATTTGTTGCCCGAGAGGCGTCAATTTTTCGAGCGTTTAGTGTTGTTGTTGAGTCAGAATGGTGAGACGTTAAGCGCGCCGCCTCAGGTGTCCAAAGCAGTTGTTGATCTGCACAGGCTTTACGTTGCGGTACGAAGACGCGGAGGCTTTGAACAAGTTTACTTTTGCATGTTTTTGTAATGCTTTATTGGAAATTTGTGTTCAGGTTACGAAAGACAAGGCCTGGAAACAGTTGTGTCCGGAAGCAAACCCTGGCATGCAAGAATCGTCGGCGGCGGGTTACCAATTAAGAAGGCATTATCAACGATTTCTACTTATTGAAGAGTGTCGAGAAACTGGTCAAAACCCCGATGAATTGGTTGCTTTTGCGGAAAAACAGAAAAAGAAAAAAAAGGAGAAGGAGCCGAACGAATCCCCCATATCGACGCCGGTCGGGTCGCAGACACCGGTTCCGCCTAACGCTAGTGCCAGACAACTGCCGGCGGTGCAATTACCGCCGGGCGGCCAAATGTTGCCGTCAGCGCCCGGCTTAGCCGGCGGTCCACTAAATTTTCATTTGCCTCAAGGTTTGTGTTAAGTTTTGACAGTTTGTTTTACGGTGTGTGCGTTTTAAAAGATTCAAAATTTGATTATAACTTTATTGTTTAAAGTGCGGCATATAATTATTGCTTTGAGCGTAATTTGTAAGGCACGGAGTTTTTTGGTTATTTTTTAGCAGGAGAATACCTAGTTTAATGCTGAAACTTTGTCTTACACGCTTAACAAAAATTTTGCAAAGTTTACTTTTTTCATAATTGTTGCTGAGAGTTATTTCTTTGTTGTTCTGTATAAGGTTAACTATATATTTTTTTATTTTTGTACTATAAGCTGAGGATAAACAGGCTCGAAATAGTTTTTTTTGTCCTTTTTTGTGTAACGATACTGTAAAGATTATTTATTGGGAAATTGAATTACCTTGAATTTCTGTGTTCTTATTGAATGTGTCTGTTTTACATTTTATGGCTAACAATGTTATAATCTGAAAATCTCC
This sequence comes from Drosophila nigritarsus, assembly GCA_035044305.1. Classification (NCBI taxonomy): domain Eukaryota; kingdom Metazoa; phylum Arthropoda; class Insecta; order Diptera; family Drosophilidae; genus Drosophila; species Drosophila nigritarsus. The sequence goes on along the minus strand of JAWNMF010000484.1, from coordinate 169,587 downwards.
TGTTTAGCTTGAATCACACCCAGTATAAAAGAAAATCGATAAAAAAACATGTTGAAATTTTGAAAACGAGACAAAGTTCGAAAAACTGGTCGAAGGAGTTGACAGATTATTATTAAATTTAATTATTTTTTTACAGTTCAATGTGTATTTAAAACAAATGGAAGAAGGGCTGGAAAAAGTTTATTTTGTTTTATAATTTTTAGTTACGGCCGATTATTTACAGAGGAATATACATATGTAGTGGTTGTTGCCATGACATTAAGACGGCTGTGCGGAGAGTATTTATAGCTATTTATTGCGTTGTCCAATGCGCACTGATAGAAATAGTTTTACTCACTAAAACCAGTATTTAAGACTTTCATTACATGACTGATATGAAAAGTATTTTTTTTTAACAAAGTCACACTTTCGGTGGACAACGTGTTATTATCGTTGTGGTAAATTTTGGCGTTTTGTTCAGTTTTGTAAAAAGAAATACAGTAAAGCAAATCAAGACATGATATGGGTTTAAAGCTAATGTTCTAATGGTTTCTGATACTTTAATACCAATTCTCTAATTACTTAATTTGTTAAATCTTTCTGTTAGAAATAATTTTGATATTGGCCGCCTAAATTTATACTCGTTTTGCACACCACCGAATTTTCAATCTTTTCTAAATACCTTTTAACGTTCTAACACGCACATATACACACAACGAGACATGAAGAGAGCGCAAAAAAACGGTGAATTAAATTACAAGCAAGCGACTTCACTTCTAAATTCTTTTTTCTTTTTTTTGCTACTACTAAAAATAAAGAAATGTAAATAGGATAAAGCAATTTCTCTACATACCGAACCGGTAATAATGGCGACGTGACAAATTGGCATTTTCAAATTTGCAAGGCCAACAAACAAGATCATAACAACTTTATATAGCGATAAATTGGCATAATTATGAGCGTAATGAAATCTCTTCATTAATATTTTTGTATATTTGTTTAATCGCTGCTAGCGCGCCGTATTTTTCGATAAATATAATAATCAACATTAAATTTGTATTTCGTTTAGCCGTCGTGGGTGCGCATTACTAAAAACTTGTTTTTCTTATTTAACTTTATTGCCAGCGGCTGCTACTTTTCTCCCTATTTAACGCATTGTTTAGTGGTTTCTCAGCCGATATTTTTCTCATCTCTGACGGTTTTACAATACAAATTTTGTGTTTCTCTTGATAATCAACCAGAGTTACTCAATTTAATTTAGCACAATTTTTTTTATCTTTATTACGAATAAGAACCAGAAAGGCAATTTGTGGCATGTATATTGTGCGTAAAATTTTTTTCCCATTTTCACTCGTACTAAACCAACACCGGCGGTGTTTGTTTATTCAAATTAGTTTTGCTTTGTGTTTGAAAGTTTTTTTTATTCCTAATTAGAACTTATAGGCCTTTTTCTTTTACACTTTTTTTTAAATACAAGCCAAAATACTAGTTATTAATTGCGTTTTGCCCCACATCAATTAGCAGAAAATTGGGTTGTGTTTGTTTGGCAAAATGTTGAACACACTTTTTTGTTTTGTTTTTTTGCTAGGTTTTTTATGAGTTTGAAGTCTAATGAACTTGTATTTTATGAGTTAAAAAAACAATGAAAATGTTATTGTTTTTTCAATTTTGTTTTATTAATTTGAAAAATAATAATTAATAACTTCTTAGGCGTGGAATATTAACTCCTTTCAATTTGAAAGTCTGTTTAATAATGCTTTTTTTAATAGTGCTAATCTGTTGAATAGTTTATTTCTTTATTTTTAACTTGTCCGAATTTAAGGAGTTAAGATTATGAACTTTGTTTTTATACAAGTATGCTTATTCGAATAACCATTTTAAACACAATTATTGGCACTTGAGCACAATCTGACTAAAACGTTGATTTTCACCTTCTGATTTGCTTGTGTTGACAGCGAAATTATTAGCAAAGCAACTCCCTTTTCGCAAAATTTCAACAATGAAATCGTCAATGATCGTGTCGCAACGTCGATGGCGTTCTGTAACGTTAATATGTTGCAACAATGCCAAGGGTTTCTCACCGCCTCGCAATCACTCGACGTCTTTCGTGCCGTGTCTCCTGCCACCCGTCCTAACCTTATTTCTCCTTCTGTAATAAACTGCAAGGATTCTGCGACTAGAGCTCAGTCCAAGATGAAGGCTTCACCTCATTTTAAAAGAACAGAAGGAAGCTCTCAATCCTTTTATCCTGGTGGTTATGGCCAAATATCAGTTGGCTATCCTTATTCAAAACATCAACAAAGCACTTCAATGTCAGCGCAGATTTCCTCACAATACCCTAGTGCAACAAGCAATTCTAACCCTACCTAACTAAAACCGAATGCACTCAGTTTCCAGGTACTTTGGGAATTCAGCCTTATTATTTGCAATACCAGGCCCAACAGCGAGTGAATGCATATTTAACTGGTTTTGGGCAGCCCTATGGAAATACAAACTTGAGTCAGAATTATTCACAACTGGGTTACCAAGCTGGAGGATATCGTCAATTGGCATATCCTAGCGTAGGAGCGCACTTGCCCTTAAACCAACAAACTCACACGTCTTCTCTTGCTGTTTTGAATGCAAATAATGGGAAATTTCCATTGATTCTTTCTTCAATTACGGGTTCACCAACTATTCATAGTAAACTATCTGATTATTATGCAAAAACTGCTTACCACTCTCAGGAAAGACAGTCCACAGCTCAACAACAATATTTGCAACACGTCTCACATGGTTTAGTTATGGGGATTTCAATTTTTATAGTTATGTTTAAATATGGTCAATATCCGGTTCATTGAGCTGGTTTACTGATTTTCAGCCCCTGATATCACAGTTTTTCAACACAATAGTTGCTTGGCAACATAAATAAACATTCTTAACTTTAATAATTGACGTAATTATTTTTAAAGATTATCAAACATAATTAGCATGAATTAATCTCTTTTTTTATAGGAATACCTCCCGGAAGTCATTCTTCAGCGGCTGGAGAATTCAACACTGGAACGAATGCGCCGGCATTCTACTATTCGGGTCACCATCAGCAAATTCCACAGCCTCACGCTAATTGGCCGGGAGCTCAACACGGGTATCCTTTGCCTTTCCATCAACAGATGCGCGCCGTGCCATTAAATGCTAGACCGCCTTCTGCTGTGGCAAGTTTTTATTTTTTTTTATTTTAGATTATGTCTAAATAATATTTTTTATATTTTTTAGGGGGAATTGACTGAGGAACAGCAACGCCAACAACAACAATATTATCATCAGCAACAACAGCATGCTGCTTACGCGGCTCATGTTCAGCAGCAACAACAGCTTATTGCTGCGCAACAATTGCAACAGCAGCAAACACAACAGCAACAACAACAGCAGTCTACGTTACAAATCCCGCCGCCGACTGATGCTGCGGGTAATATACGCGGCCCGAGTTGTTCAACAACACCTCTTCCCCCTCCTGCAGCTGCTACTCCAAATGTATTACCTGCGGTTACTGGCGCAGCGACAGCCAACAGCCGAGCGCCGTCAGTGGGTCCTTCGATTGTCCCACCAGTTGCCACATCGTACATGTACCCGCAGCAGGTATCACTTTTTCTAATAGGGTTAAAATTATTGTTTTTCTTTTTACATTTTATTTTAGGGAATGTGGACACACATGCCTCTTCATGTTGCACCGCCTCAAGCCGGTTCTCACCCACAAAGGTTTCCAGGCCTTTTAGCTACTGCTGAACAATTTGCTTCCATGCAACAGCAGCAATTAAAGAGCCAACAGCAACAAGTTGCAGCTTTCCAACAACAACAGCCGCAGCAGACTACATTACAAGTCCCGCCGCCGACTGATGCTGCAGGTAATATACGCGGCCCGAGTTGTTCAACAACACCTCTTCCCCCTCCTGTAGCTGCTACTCCGAATGTATTACCTGCTGCTACTGGCGCAGCGACAGCCAATAGCCGAGCGCCGTCAGTGGGTCCTTCGGTTGTCCCAACAGTTGCCACATCGTACATGTACCCACAGCAGGTATCACTTTTTCTAATAGGGTTAAAATTTTTGTTTTTCTTTTTACATTTTATTTTAGGGAATGTGGCCACACATGCCTCTTCATGTTGCACCGCCTCAAGCCGGTTCTCACCCTCAAAGGTTTCCAGGCTCTTTAGCTACTGCTGAACAATTTGCTTCCATGCAACAGCAGCAATTAAAGAGCCAACAGCAACAAGTTGCAGCTTTCCAACAACAACAAGCTGTTGCTGCTGCGCAACAACAGCAACAGTCGCAGTTTGTCGAAGCACAGCGTAGGCAGGCAGCTGCAGTAGCGGGATTCTATGGTGGAACGCCAGTACCACCACCTGCGTTAATAGCAGCAGCGACTGTTGGCGCGCCACCAATAGCTGGGGCACATTCTCCAGGCGCTGCCCAGCGAGCTGGAAGGGTAATTTTTTTACATATTAATATATTTAATAAATTGTTGTTATTCTGGAATTACTTTCAGTTCCCCTCATCAATGCAAGCTGCCTCCCACTTTCAGTCTCAGCAACAACAACAGGTGTTAAGTCGTGCAGGAGCGTCGCATCACGGCGCACCGTATGGAAACTTTTCGCAATTGACAAATGCGGCAATTCCATTGATTGCGGCACCGGCTAATGCTGTCGTCGGTCCTTCTACTAGCTTTTATAACACGTCATTGGCCGGTGGCTCAGTGATATTTCCTGGCGGCTGTGTTGAAGGGGCGACCTCAAATCCTGCTTTATTAAAGCGCCGAAGACCCAAAATTTTGACTAGAGATTTGACACAAGTAATTATTTTTAATTTTTATTGTATTTGACATTTTATTGTGAGGCGTGTTTTTTTCGGCGACTCCCCGACGCATTTTGATGGCACTTCGCAGTGGGATGACATTGGAGACAAATTGGGCGATTAATGCATTGAACATCCTGCTTTATGATGACACCACTCTGCCTTTTAATTTAAACACCACGCCGGAACTACTAAATGTTGTTATTGAACACTTTGTTTCAGTTCTGTCGTTTTTGTTCCCGAAACAGTTTAAGGTTACATTTTTTGTTTGAATTTGTTTAAGTCGTTTATTTTACCATTCTTTAGGTGACAAATCGGAAATGGATGTTAAATTTAGCGGAAGAAGATTCTTCTGACTATGATTTTGTTGTGAATGATGCATTGATTATAACTGAGCCGGTTAAGCTAGAAAAAGATTTTAAGCCCCTGCCTTTAAACTCCGTAAAAACGGTGGTCAAGGATGCTAAGGTTGCGGCGAAGACGGTTGTCCGGCCGCCAATGGGACGCCAAAACAGCTCAAAAACTGCTAATTATACGCGGGTATCGCGTACGGGACGGCAGTTGCGAGAACAAAGCCTGGAAATGCCCAAGTCTCTCACACGATTACTGCCAGCCGGTTATTCTGTAGATCAATTAAATAATTCGTTTGTTATACACGGTACTTATTTATGTTTACTTATTTCTTATGACTTGTTTTTTTTTGACATTGCTTCTTATGTTTAAAATTATGTGCTGGCTTTTATTAAGGCTTATGTTGTCATAGAATTGGCTCACTTTTTTGGTTTTTTAGTAATTAACATTTGCTTAAAGATTGTCTTAATGTTTATTTAATATGGATTGACCTTAAATTGTTGGTTTTGCGTTGCCTGCCTTGTCCATTTCTGCTAAGTCTAAGCTTGTACTTAGTTTTACTGCTTGGCCGCCTGTCTTCATTTTTTTTATCACAATGAAATATTTATTTATAGGGATTGATGAGATCAATAGCGCTTTACAGTCGCCCTCTTTAAATTTAGTGGGTGGTAGGCTTTCGGAGCGTATTCATTATTCCCTGCTTGTCTGGGCGGAGAGCCAGCGTGAATTCGAAAAACCAATTTACAGCAAAAAGGTCAAGAAGTTACCTTGCTTTTGGGCTGCTAATGAATGCTACGAAGACGCTGTCATGCACAGCAAGGCTGACGAACCGGTAAATGGAGACTTGCTGAGCAATGGAAGCGAGCCTTCAACGAGTAGTTGTAAAGAGGACTCTGAGGAGAAGGATGAAGAGGTATTAATAAAATTGTTTGCTTTGCAATGTTACAACGGTTTATTTTTTTGTAGAGCTGTTTGTTCTATCGCAAAGCGAAAAGATCGGAGCGTTGGGATCGGTACTCCACACCAAACTGCTCGCTGATGACACGGCCGGCAATGTTCCGCGAACAGGACGACGTCTTTTTGCATCTAATTGACAAATGCCTAGCGTTTTCCAATATTATTCGCGGTCTTTCATTCCTGCCGGGCAATGAGCGCATCTTAAGTAAACACGCGAAGCTTCTCAAACTGATTGGCAAATTGTTAAGATTGTTTGCGAACGACGAGGTCGACAATGCGGCCGACAAGCCGGCGTTGTTTGCATCGTTGTCGGGCAATTTGAAAGTCAACGCAGAAGCGGAGAAGTGTGTTGACGACGCAAATGAGGTACCGGCTTGTCCTTTTAAAGTGAGCAGTGAGTCGACCAGCGACAAATGCGAAGTTTATGAGCGAGAAAATCGGCGGCAGTTGTTGATCGATACTGCGAACCATTTGCGCGACGACGCGTTTGCCGTCCTTGCACACATTAGCGTTCAGGTTGGGCTTTTGGTTTTTAATTTTTTTGTTGATATTTTAGTGCAGTTATTGTTACGGTGGCTGCTTAAGCTCTATTATGATTGAGTACTTTATGTATTGTATACTTATTTGAATAATTTTTTTCAGCTTGACCTATACGATGCGGACAATGACATATCCTGGTCTATTTTTGACGCTTTGTTGCATTGGTGCGTGTCCACTAATTTACAGGCTAAGGATCCAATGATGCCTGGTGTACTGTCGCCTAGGTAATTTTTTTTGCATTGGGATTGAGACTTGTCTGTTGGATAATATTTTTTATTTGTGTTTGGACAATTTATTATTTGCTACCAATTTTGGGCTCCTTTTTATAAGTGTTTCTAATGAGATGTCGTTTAGAGCTGTACGTAATGTTTTGAAAAGCTATGAAATGAATGATTGAATTAGTTTTTGTTAATCGATGGCATTTTGAATTTTTTAATTGATCTTAGTCTGTTAATAATATGCTGTTAATAAATATAATCAGTCTAAGCATGATTATTATATAATTTATTGAAAAATGTGTTAAGGAGAAAATGTCTAATCGATTACTATTTTGATTGTTTGTTTAATCAGGGAATCTATTTGTAATTTTTAACTAGCTATATAACCCAAATTTAATTAAATGGTTTTTTCCAGTTTAGATGTTTTGGTTAATTTTTTGTGACGCTTACTTATCAATGGAAAAAATGCTCAAAAAAAATTTTAAGAATATTTTTTTGGACAATTTATAAATATTTTATTATTTCAGAAATTATGCGATGGAAATTTTGTGCAAAATGTCGGTGATTGAAAAAAACGTTGACCTGCTGTTGTCGACAGGCAGTTGGCCACGTCTCGAGGAGTTTGTCCGCGTTCTGTGTGGTCTAATTAATCTAGGCGAAGAGCTTCCGTACAGGTAAAGCTTTTTTTTCTTTTCAATGATGTTGTATTTTTGATATTGTAGAGAATTTGCAATTGTAATCTTGAACGCGGTCTGTGCGGCTTCAGAACCGGCGTGCTATGTGGCCGCCATGGAGACAACAGTCCTCAATAATCTAGTTGCCTTCCTCGAATTGGCCGATACTAATATGCATCAGGTATTCATTTTTGATGTTTTGGCTTTGGTCGGCTTCCTCAAACCTAATGTTTGCCGAAGCGACTTTGACTGTTGGCTTGATTTCAGATTGTTCAACAGCACGGAATGCAGGCGCTACGCGATAACCCCGAACTCATGGGCACTTCAGTGGGCATGTTGCGGCGAGCAACCTTGATTATGTTGCACATTGCACGGAACGAAAGCTGTCGTAAATTGTTTTCTAAACTACAGAATCGGTTGTTGAAGTTTACGGTTTCTCATTTTGTAAGTTTTTTAATCTGTTTGAGTTTTGTAAAGAAACCTGAATGTTTTGTATTCAGATGGATTCACGTGTCGCGGCAATGGTGGCCGACATTCTCTTTGAAATGCAACGCTCGGAAAACAATACGGTTGAACTGAAAACGTTTTGTTTGCCGTCTTCGTTTGCTGACCTATCCGGGGCGGTTGTTAATTTGAAAGTCGAACACAACGGTGAAAATTATGCGGTGCAAAAAAATGGAAAAACCGGTTGCAAAGAAAGCAAAAAATTTTACAAATCGTCGGTGCTAAAGGCGGTCCTATCCCTACATTCTCTGGAGGAGGGCAAGGCGGATAAGCCAAAAACAAACGGCAGTGCTGCACTTTTTAAATTGGAGGCGGAGAACGACTATTATACTCCGACTTTGGCAAGATCGTCACCGCCGCTTTCCTCGATTGTTGTCGACGAGCTGGGCCTACTTGTCAATGGTACAGCGACTCGGGATGGAATTGAGAATGACAACTTTTTGATGGTACGTGTAATTCGGTTTTTGGATTGAAATATTTTTTGGCAGAAGATGTCTCGCTTTTGTTAGAAAATAGCACAAAAACAAATTTATATTCCCATTTTTTGCAAATCTTTAACTCTCAAAACCCAGCTTTCAGCCTTAGTCTGAACTTCTTTCACCTAGGTTTAGGTTAGAATAATATTTTAAACATAACACATCGAAAAATCGTAATTCGGGCTTTTTTGCCAATAATTCCTAATAAAATTATTAATGTTTACAGGTAAAGGGCATTGTAAATACGCAAAAGAGAAGGCATTTGTCCGGCAACAACGATCAAGGAAACTGTTTCAGCCGGGATGGTAGTATCTCACCGGTGAATCATTACTATAGCAAATTTGCAGACGATCAGCAGCAGTCGCCAAGGAAGACCGCTTCCGAAGCGGTCATGGAAAAATTGCGCAACAACATTCTGAAGCACGGCGAGGACAAGGTGAACAGCGCGCAGTTAGCGCCGGCAACAACCGAAGCTAATATTCCATTGAAGCGTGCCAAACTAATGAATGGCGTTCACCACAATAATCATCAAACTGTCAAAATGAATGGGCAACGTAGCAATGGTGGTGATAATGCGGTTGGCGAAATTAAAATTTCTTCGAACAACAACAACTTTGATTCGGCTTTGTCTCCGCCGGCCACAACAACGGCACCGAAGCCTGACGCTAGAGGCATTGTCAAATTGGGTAACTGCAACGAGAATATTGTGCATTATGTGAAGGAGTCGTCAGACAACAACGTGAAGTCGGGCGGCTTTGCCCCGCAACAACAGCCAGCGACAGTAGTTGCTGCAGCAGCGGCAGCAGCTGCTGCGGCTGGATCGACGGCTTCATCAAAGACGACCGCCCGGCTCTTTGACTGCAGTGGCATACTACTGTAGCTAGGATGTTAGCTGAGAAAGAAAAGAAAATGATGGAATTGAAAAGGGAATTTTTTTTTGCTTTTACTGCTTTGTACTTCATCTAGACACTTTCTCTTTGTTTTATTTTGAATGATATGATAGAATGAAACTAGTGTGAAATGTAATGACAATTTGCTCTTTTTATATCTTGTGGAGAAGCCTCGACTAAAAATGTCGAAGAAAGCAGGTAGATTTTGACAGTAAGAAAGTTTGATTAGAATTTTGGCGGAGTTAAACTTTTTTGGTATTTTTCTTTGGCTATGAGACCGTTTTGATCTTTTGCTCAATTGAAGGCGGGGGCGCGGAGGGAATGTCCTCCTGATGTTTGCATTTTCTGCTTTTGTGTTTGCCTCTGAATTATTTATTATTGTAAATGGCAATTGAACTTTTCTTTACTTGTCTCCTTCTTTTTTTTTTGTTGGTTTTGTGGCCAAGTGTATCGGCTTGTTTTGTCTTCTTTTCTGTAGGCTTGTGTGAGTGCATGTGACAAAAAAAAGTTGATTGACTATTTGTTTTTTTTGGAGGGATTTCAAGTAGCAGCACACTCACCTGTGTGAGATGAAGTATGAATGGCATGCGTCTACCTACAGACATGGGCTGGACAAGGACTCTTTGAGGGTCTCCGAGTCGTTTCGATTTAGAAGACTACTCTATAAGAATCGAAATTTGACGTGTTATGTGTAGTCGCTTTACGAATACGAAGGAGGTAGAAGTAGGAAATTCCTGGTGTGAACAGTGGTTGGGACTCCGTTTTTTTTTTGACTTTTTTTCCCTCCTCTTCCTTTTGTTTTGCCGCCTCTTCCCATTTGTCTTGTCTTCTTTTTTTTCCAAAAAGACTCAATTTTTTGCGGTCAAATTTTTGTGTTTAAATTTTATTTGATTGTTTTTTTGTTATAAATTTCAATGTGTTTTTTCTCTGTGTGTTTATCTCTCTCTCTCTCTGTTTCACTATTTTTTCTATAGCTATATATGGCTTTTTATATTTCTCTTTTTTTTATATTTTTTTGGTGTAAATATTCAATTCTTATTGTCCTTATTATTGTTGTTTTGTTAGACGATAAATGAATTGTTGAAATATTTGGTGAATGATTGGAATGTTTTTGTTGAGGATTCTCGACGAAAAACCAAGAAATTAAAATATTGAAAATTAAATAAATATGTAAATATTGTAATATGTGACGACCTAGAGCTTTACCTCGCCGTTTTCTATAAAACAAACTAATTACTGCCAAAGTAACAGATTTGAAGAACTGGCTGAAATAGCCTATATTTTACCGGAGTGTGGAGTGATTTTGTCAAATATATGACCCGTACAAAGCTCAATGATAAAATGCAGCTTCTCACAATTCCTCAATTTTCAGAAATTGCCTTTCTGGACAAGCAAAACTCAAAAGATGAAAGATCAAAATTCTCAGAAAAACTCGTTTTCCAGAAATCAGAATACATACAGTAAGGTCACTAATTCGCTTGGTTCAAAGAGGGGTTTGCTCCCGGCCTGACTCTGTAGCGAAACATGGTCCGATCATATTTTTTTGGGTTAAATCAAGTCCAGATTGAATGATTAGTTAATAAATATAATTAATTAATACTTTTTCTGACTGGAGCTCTGTGAAGCTCTAGTGGACGATGTGAGATTCTGCTCTGTACTGAGTCCAGGGGCGTGTTACTTTTTAATATCACAAAATTCGTCATCACCAGTCAAAAATTTTGGCAAAAAATTCAATAATTGAGTTTGTGCGTGCACTATTTTTTTTAATCGTGTTAGGACCGCGTCTGTTTTTTGCCAAAAAAATTGCTGATCGGCGAGGACTAATCCAAAAAATAAATTCTTTTTTCATATTAAAAAAAAATAAATTCTGAGGAAGGTATGGTCCTTGGCCTATGACGAGCCGAGACGGGCTTGTTATTTTTTCTGCCTTACCAGAAATAAATGCAGACAATATTTTTGCGAACTTAGCTTTAATTTAAGTGTGCAGTCTTTGGTGTTGGCGGAGTTTCTTAGGCACCCGGCTTATACGGTGACCGCCGACGATCTGCCGTCCGAAGCCACCGTATATTGCATGTGGACGAATATAGGTTATACATATTTTATAAGCGTACAAAAGATTATATATTGAATAACATCAATAGGTAACAATGCATAACACGATAAAGATAATATAAATAAGCATTACACGCCCCCCTTTCCCTTTTATTCTTTGGGTGGTTTTGCTCGTTTGGTTAGAGCTTCTTCGATTAATGTTACAACCAAAAAAAAAGATAAGTTTTTTTTTTTTGTTTTTATGTTTTTAAAAAGAGGGCCCTAATGCTTTTTTATATTTATTCTGTGCGTCGAACGTCGTGGTGAGGGGTATTACAAGTGCAATTCTCGTATGCGGTTTCTAAAATTTTGGTTGACCGCTGACCGTGCGGATCTTGTCTAGAATGGGTAGGGAGAAAATAAAAAAATTTTTGTCTCAATAACCAATTTGAACTTATTTTTTTATTTTTAAATCAATTTTTATTTGATTTTGGACCAAATATAAAAAAATTTCTCTCTTAATTTTCTTCGAGAAAACATTTCTCCCGACGCTCACTCTCCTCCAAAATACAAATGTAAGCCGAAACCAAAAATTAATTATAATAAAAAGTGAAAAAGCACATTTCATTTATTGCTTGCACAACTTTTATCTCGCACAAATGCTTTTTCCATTGAAAATTTCTCCCACGGCGAAAGAAATTATGCAGTTTGTTGTCGGCTACTTTTTTTCCTTGATGTCTTTCTTGCTTAGCAACAAGCCGACACGCACCTTTCATTTGCGCAGTTTGGGAAAAGCCATTCTTTGGAATTTTATTACACAATTTTTGTATTGGAATTTGTTCAGCAACGATGACTTGGGAATAGGCTTAGGTCAAAGTTGAAACTCAGGTTTATGCTTACGCTTGGCTATAGGCCTGTTTTTAGTCTATGGCATAAGCTTAACCTTAGGCTTATTTTTTGGCATAGGCTTATGCTAGGGCTTAGGCTTAGGATTAAGCTTAGACTTATGCTTATGATTTTGTTTAGGCTTACGCTTAGGCTTTAGTTTTAACTTTATTTTAAGCTTGGGCTTAGGCGTATGCTTTATTTTAATATTTATATATTCTTTTTCTATTTTGGCCTTATTCTGTTTCAAATGTTTGGATTTGAGTTTTTTTCCGTTTTCCTATATGTTATATAAAAACAATGTTTCCATTTTTTTGATGGCTTCATGCAATTAAATTTTTGTAATGTAAATTTGTTACAATTTCTTGACATTTCCACCTTTATATGATAGCTCTTACTAATACAGTTAGTTTCACTTTTTTCCATTTTACACAATGTAGAAAGTAAGCCGAGAGACAAAGCTTAAAAAGATTTGCTCATCGGCTGTAGACAAGTTAGCTAATTAAAAGCCGTTGAAATTGTTCTTTTATTTTGCCTTTTCCTTTTCACTTTTTTATTTTCCAAAAACACGCAAAAAGTGAAAATTTAGCGCCTTTTTGGGAGATGAGAGGATGAATTTTTTTTTTAAATGCGGCGGAGGAATAAAAGAAAGAAATAAAAAGCCAAAGCTGGATAAAAGAGCTTTGGGAGTCGGCCAGGTAACCCAATGCGCTTTCCCATGTGTACACAAGCATTTAGAGTATGAAGGCTATCGAGCGCAACGGCCACAAAAAATATACTAAAGTAAAGAGCAAAATTGGAAATTGGAGAGGGCTTGACGCATGACAAAAAAAATTATTTTTTTCCACACAATTCAAGAAAGCAAAAGCAAAAATATATATAAATTAACGGGAGATAAGTGCAAGTATTTTCTCTCTGTGCATTCAGTTTTTATTTAGCACATGCCAAATAAATAAACGTGGGAGAAAGTTGTTCACGTAATTCTAAGCTTAAGCATATGCTTAAGCCATGCTTTATTATATGTAAATACAAATTCGTAAATGATTAGCGTTACTTTTTTCTACGATTTTTGAACTTAACGCTGGACATTTCTTGGAAATCTTTTTGATACGGAAACTTGCATTTCTTCAAAAGTTAAATGTTGTTTTGAGATGCTTGGGCCCCACAACGTTTTTTTGCATGCAAATTAATGTTGCGGCAACAAAACTTTTATTATAATTTTTTCCTAATGGTTTCAGAAATTAACATTTTTTAATATTTTAAAATCAGTCTTGTATCCCAACGCGATTGTTTTTTTGTTTGTCATTTGCCTGATTACGGCTATTCCATCATTTATGTATAAATAGAATTTTGGATTTTTATGTTTTTTTCTGTTTTTATTACTGTAAGTTGATCCTAGTGTTTTGCTGCAAACTGTTTTAATTTTACAGTTCGTAAAAAATTTTGTTGCCTTGCATTTACCTAGTCATCTCCTGGTTCTCTGAGCGTTTCTCTTTATTACCGGTGATAAGAAATATAGTCTTTTTTTGTTACTATGTGAATTTGCATAAGTCTTTAATAAGCCTATCGAAACAGTAGGAGCTGATCCCACTTGATAATACTGGGGTTAAAAGCTGCTTAGCGGCGAGGCTATCTAGCCACTATCTAGCTCTTTGTATTTTTTTTACTAATTTAGATAGGAGATATAATCTTGTCTGTTTTTTTCTGTTAGTCTATTCATTGCAGAGCTAGAAACTTTATTGGTTTATCAGGTTTGCAATGATTTTAACGCTTTAGCTTTCTACTGAGCCCCAATCGTTTATTAATTTTTATATTTTTTAAGGCAAAAAAAAACATTATTCTTTTACACGTTTATATGAGAAAACAAAAAGGGAAAAACTTATTATTCTCGTCGCAAAAATTTGAGGCAAGTGGCTGGCTTTGGGGCGCGGGAGAGGGAATGCGGGCGTTTCAGCGCTGCTATGGGCAACTAACCTCAAAAAAAAATTTTATTTGCATTTTATTTTTTTTTGTGCCATTTATCTATCTCTTATTATGGCTTATTGCGTTGTGGTAGTGTTTATTTGCGTAACATACCTGTGCATTAATTCGTATAATTGTTTGCTCGTCTTCTAAAAATTACTCAATTGGGTTAGTCTAGTGTTGGTCAGAAATCATAATTAACTGAATTGAATTGTTCACAATTGGTTTTGATTTAAATCGGAGATTAGCATTAGGGTTTTTAAATTGGTCATTAAATTGTATCTAAGTTAAGTTATCTGAGTTTTTATCTTGATTGACGATATTTTTACTATTGGTGTTTAATCGAAATTTAATGAGAGGTTTTTGTTTTAGTAAGTTATTGTGGAGTTGCCTTAATATCTTGTAAAGAGCCTATAGTTAGTGCTGATGATTAATATTTCTTAATTACAAATTGTAAACATATCGTCTTTTAAGATAATTACCCAAAAATGTGCTGAAAAAATGGTGTGCGGACAGAACGACAAGAGACAAAAATTTTGGCAAAATATTGATAAAATTAAATAGTGATGATATTATTTATTTAAGTATCACGTGATTTTTTGTCTTATTATTAGAGCCTGCAAAAACGATTACTATTGACTCATTTCGGTTTATTTGTTTTCCCACAAAAGTTGATTTTTAATAGAGACATATAACTTTAGCGTTTTTTGGTGCGTTAATGATATCATTTTGTTATGAGATAAGATGCTTAAACTAATCATTTGATAAAAATGCTGGTTTGTAACACTGGTACTTACGGTAGCGGAATTTTTTTGTGCATTAATATATCATTCTTTTTTTCTAATTAAATGCTGGAGGCAATGATTTTAAAAGAATGCTTAAAACATTGATAATTTTGGCAACAGTAAGGTTTTTGGTTGCAAAAAATAAGAATTTAATACTGATTGATTTTAGCTATGTGTGATTAGAATATCATAATATTTTTAATTGATGTGGATTGTTTTTAAGGCCAAACCGTTATAAAGCACCAAACTACCGTTGTTGCTGCATCATAATTTTGGTCAATATACTATGTATATTTAATGCATATAATCATTGTCACTGAGTTCATTTATTACTTGATTTTTTAAAAAGTCAATCATTGAAACTCAATTTTATCATTGGTTTTATTGCAAAAACCCAAAAAATCGTTAGTTATTTTGGGCATCAAATGCGCTTAGATTTCTAGGGCTGTGTAATTTAAGCTAATTTTTGCTTTCTTACTCTCGACAACAAGTTCTTTTGCATTTCCTCATTTTCATTTAACTTCCGTTTTCGGTTTGGTTTCCGCTTCCAATTTTCGTGTATTTTTTTTTCATCTAGCACTTCAACTCCCAGTGTATTTACTTTTGAACTCAAATAGCTAGCCGCTTTCTTTCCCTCCCCTACTTTTTTCTTGCTTATCCATACCTTTTCACCCGTTGTTTCATCCAAAATAGAATAAATAAAAAGGAATGAAGAATTGCTAGTTAGCTGCTCATTTTTTTCTCGAAATTTGTTCATGCTCTTTTCATCTCTTTTATTTGGCGGGGATATATTCCCACGCTTTTAAAGCAAAAATACTTTGGCACTCCCATTTTTACACTCTGCAAAGGTGGCCAAACTCGCCGAGGTAATAATAAGATAAAAATAAAACGCAAAGAATTTCTCATCGTATAGCACTTGACGGCTGGCTGTAGCTTGGCCAAACAGAAAATGAGAAAAAAAACTATCATCAATAGAAATAGCAGAATGGAAACTACACGTATTATTACGTTTTTCTCTTGACTTGTTTGCCATCATTCTCCCGCACTGGCGGCGCAAAAAAAAGGCATTTTTATTTTATTATTACCATTTCTTTATTTTTCGCAAAATTTGTTTTTAAGGCAGCAACAACTGGGAAAATTAATAACAACAAAGAAGCAAAATTAGTCGTCTCACTGTTGGAGCGTCAAAAATGCTTTATCTCCCGTAGTTTTATTTTTTTATCAAAATAATGCAGTAAAGAGCATTGAATTGTAGGAAAACCTTTAACTTTCTTTCTTAATTTCCCTCCCTCCACCTTTTTACTTACTCTTTTTTTTCTGTCGGTGAGAAATTTTTAGCCATTTAATTTTGCCTCAAGTTTTATTCTTTCTATTTGGAAGTTTGTCGTTTGAACGCTTTTCCTTGGTGGAATTCAGTTTTGAAATCATCGGCTTCATCGCAGTTTAGAGCAACCACATATGTATAACTAAAACTTGATTAATTTACCTGAAAAAGGTGATTTTTTGGAAGATTGTTTCTGATGAATACAAGTTTTAGTGACTTAAACCTTATACTGGATATGGGAAAGCCTACAATAAATGTAATAATAAAATTAATCTAACTTTTAAAAGCGTAAAGCCGTTATTAATATAGCCTTTTTGTGGCTAAATAAGCTTAGGCTTAGGCTTAAATTTATGCTTAGTTCTAGGTTCTTCTGGCTCAATTTGGGTTCAACGTTTGCTACAGTACCTTTTTATTTTACTAAGGTCTAACTAGAGAATGCGCCCAGCATATTCCCAGCATGAGCTAAAAAAAAATTTTTTTATTTTATTTATAATTGCCAAATTTCAGTTTTTTTCTTTTCTTTCGGGGAAAGTTTTCTTTGCCAAAAGCCAATTTTTTTCTTTCCTATTAAATCGAAATCCCAGCATGAGTTTTGCAATTTCCTCCATTTTGCTTTTTTCGTTGTGGTTGGCGAAGTTCGACGTCGGTAGGACATGAGGAGAAATGTGGGCTGAGCGATGGGCTTGGCGAAGAATAATAACAATCATTTTCGACTTTTAAAAAAGTCTTTAAAAATTTTTTGGGGAAAATTTTTTCGTTTTTTTTTGTTTTTTCAAAAGGCAAAGGCTAGACGACCAATTATTTCCTACCTTTGAGTTTGCCCATTGTCATATTAAAAAAAAAATTTTTTTTTTAATTTTGTGTTGTTGGCATTGGAGCTGTTGAAGAATGACAGTTAGAGAAAATGATTGCTGAGCAAATTTGTTTTAGGGAGGAAAAGTTAATTGAGGGCGGTAAGGCTTAGGCTTGTTGGAAAATTTAAAAATAAATACCCGGACAATAATGCAAATAATTATAATATCAGTCCTGTTGTTTGTTCTTATTGTTATTGTCCGGAATTTCCCTGTCTGACAGCCGAAAAACTGCCAAATTAAAACCGTTTTGCTAATTTCCACTTTACAATTTTTTTGTAGTAATTATTCAGTTACAAGATGTTCAGCGTCAGAGCTTAGTTCACCCCATGTTTGGCTTGGGCTTTGTGAAAATCACCCCTGAGCTTCAACCATATGCTCCATATGCTTGCTGGCAAGTTATCTGAAAGTTCAGTTAAACAGTAATAGAGTGCAAACTTTTATTTATGATGGGACCTAACAAGTTCTTTTAACACTAATGGACGCGCAAATTCCACTTGAATATTTGATTATCCTGAATTTGTGGCATTGAGAAATCCTTTTCAAATTTATTTACATTTTATCGAAAAGCCGTACGCCGACCGACCAGCGAAGGCTAACGAGGATGGGGAAGGGATTGGTGGGAAAAGTTTTTTTTTGTTTTTGCCATTTTTGTCGTACAAAAAAAAATCTCCCACAGAATTTTTATATTGTGCTACGCGCTATTACCCTTCCCTCCGGCCTCGTTCTTTTTTAAGCGTCAGCAAATTAGAAAAGAAGAGTTTTTTGGGAAGTAGCCGGTCGGATACTTTCCCACATTTCTCGTAGCACTTCCAATTTTTTTCTCTTTTCCGCTTAAAAGAAAATTGGAAGAAAATTGAAAAAGTTTCACACAATAATGTTCACTTAGGTATTCGGTAATACTCAATTCTCCCCCTTTCTATCTCCTCTATGAAAACAAAAAGAATTTTTTTTCGAATAATAGGAATGGCTACGCGCTTCACACTTGTGCTACTGTTTTTTTTGGTTAATGAAAGCCGACTTAATTCTTATTTTTTTGTGTGTTAATGCTAATGGGCAAGAAGAGGAAACCGGAATTGAATGGATGTGAAATTTTTTAATAGCCAAAGAATACAATTTTTTAAGTTATATTACAATTGAGAAAGCTTCAAAGCTCTCTTTTTTGCTTTGGTGTTGTAACTTGTTTAGCTGAAGTTAGTCGTACATGGTGGTGTAATTGTTAAAGTGTAAAGGCAGGCTGAAATGATTTTAATGAGATCTTTTTTAAAACATCTGACTCTGACTTTATGTGTTCTTTGTTTTTTTTTCAAAAGTTTTTTAGAGAGGTTTACGGTATTTTTGCTAAGTGAACTCGATCTTTGAGTTATCTTCATTTTCAAGACGGAAAAGCGCTAGGCAAAATGATGTCGGACAAACAGACGCTTGGTAAGGCAAAATGGCTTTTTGCCCCTGCGTTTTTTATGTGACTCGTTTTGTATATGCGTCTTTTTGTCTGGCTTTTTTTTATCTGAGCTTTTTTGTTTGAGACCTGTTAAAACTTACATTTATAGGCAGGTCGAAATACAGATTGATAGTCTATAATTGAATCAAATGAACAAAAGCCGATGTCCTAAAACCCAAAACGAATAATCGAATAATGTGACGTCTAATCAAAGAAAATATAGCAAGCACTGGTTTTTAACATAAAAAAATGGTTTGGAGAAAAATCACTTTTTTATTAAAATTGAGCAAAAAATCATTTTTACTCTAATTATAATCTTAGCACGAACGTTTTATTGTATTACTGTAAGCAAAAATCATTTTGCGTTTTTTTCTTGTTTTATAGTAAGCGATCGTTTTCGTTGTTATTATCGATAAAATTATTTATTGTTGAAGAACTTTTAGGCAAATGATCTTATTGACGGACAGACCGACTTTTGGCCGAGTTTCTTTTAAATCACGCTTTTTTGTCAGAGCAGTCTTTTTGTCTGCGGCTTTTTATTCGTGGTTTTTTTACATCCATTGTCCGTGTAGTTTTTGTCTGCGCGTTTTTGTCCGAAAATTTGACAATTCCAGCCTTATCCCGAATTCTCTTTAACGTTTCCTATGTTTTAGTCCATGTCATTTTATTTGCGCTATTCGTGCGAGAAGTTAAGAGAAAGGAAGTATCGTAATTGACCAAAGAACATGGTTTTTGTATCCCTAGCTTTTTTAGTAGGCTTTTGATTTTAGCTGGGCTTTTATGTGGAAGCTCTCGTTATTTTCTTGATGGATATACGATAACCGTAACAGGCCTCTATTCGATAAACAGATGCTTTGTCCAACAAGCCTTTTAAAAGAATGGAGTGCGGACAAAAGACGTGGACAATAAAAAGCAGACTGAAAGGCACGTGGTCAAATAATATGGTCGAACAAAAAGACGCTGGAAAATAATACACGACAATTAGAGGCGCGGACAAAAATATGCCCTGACATAAATTGTTATAATTTTCATTTTAAAATTTTTTTATCTGCACACCCTTTTACACAATATACTTGCTCTTAACATAACGCCAACAATCTGTGTAGTAAAATGGTAGTGCAACAACTAAAGGAAAGCTTGAGTCACGCCGTGGGTATTAACTCTTTGACTTTTTTGAATGTAAACAAACAAAGTTGTGTATTAATTAAAGCGGTTTGAACAATGGAATAAACATACTCAATTAACAGCTTTCCTCCTCTTCCGTTTACTCATTTTCCATTGGAAGAGATCATTAGCCGATTAGAATTTCCCACGGGAGATCGCTGAAATGAATTTATGAAACAAAAAGCAATGGGAAATATTTTGCTTTATTTTTAATTTTTTGCGATTTAACGACGGCGTGGCCGGCGCTTTCCTTCCCTTCCAAATCCAATGGCTACGCAATTTCAAGAAAAGCCACATAAAGCCAAAAAAATAATATGATGAAACGATGGGGAGGGGAGAATAGGGGAAAAGAAGAAGACGTGAAAAATCGTTACCGTTGGAAACGCATTTCTCTACTTTCCGCCCCAAAAATTCCCTCATGTATATCTCTTTTTTCCCCTTCCAATATTTTTTTGTCTGAATAGTCGTCCGACGTCGTAAAAGTTCTTCTAGTGAAGGGTGAAAAACGAGAAAATGATAATAACAAAGCGTATTGATTACGGTAAGAAGCAGTCGCGCCGAGAATAATTTCCAGAATTCCTACCATTTTTTTATGAAAGCAGCTTTTTGCTGCTGTTAATATTTTCTTCCACTCCTATCATAAATATAGTTGACGAAAATTGTTAATTAAAGATTTGAAAGCACACTTAATTATTATTTTAATGGCGGTTATTGGCAGAATTTTTTTTTAAAGATATTTTAAACGACTTCAAGGGGTGGAGTGGAAAGGTAGATGAGAGAATGACGCTATGTTTTTGTGCATATACTTTTTCTTTAATTCATTTTTATGCGTTGTGCCTTGGGATCGGAGAGTAAAAGCTAAGCAATACTCGATTGTTGTAGGCATCGTACTCTTTTGTGAGGTGTGGAATTTTGGTACTTTATAAGAATTCAAAGAGTGGCAAAAATCAAGGAATATATCTTTAAGAGTTCACGGCATTTGATGTGTCTTATTTGTTTGACATCACTTTTAATAGAAACTCAAGTGATGATGGCTATAAAGATTATAATCTGCATATTATTTAGGGTTGACTGCTCCGCTCCTCATCGTTCCTCGAATATCTTCTAGTTATATCGACATTACATAGTATTTTTTGACAGTATCCCTACCCATTTGTCAAAATCTTACCGATGTACCTACTCCTGATTTTCCTCCATTTGTTACAAGTAAACGGAATTGTTTATCAATTATTTTATAAACTTCTAAAATTATTATTTTTAATTTTTAAATGTGACTTTGTCTTGAAGCGATTTTTCTGATTGAGAAAAACATTACAATTTAAAATTTTCGATGAGTACCATTTTCACTGTGCATGCAACTACGGTAGTTTAAAGTAAAACACGCGCCCAAAACTGAAACATTTAAGAGTGATTTGATTAAAATTGTTTCTACAACCTGGCGATTGCTGAAAAGCTGCCAAAATTCTCTGTTCATTAAAAACTTGAAAAGTCTTACCAATGAATTTTATCAAAATCACTACATCTGTTTCAGTATAATAAACTTTTCAATCCGCTGTTTCAAATAGCAAGTGTTTGTCGTGCAAATGTCATAGCGTGCGCGCCATAGAATACATGAGTTTAGCAAACTCTTGCTGGCCAATTTTCATGCTGAATTATTACCAGCCTACACCTGAAATGTAAGACAAAATTTTAATGTATTATGAAAGCGAATTAAAAATATCGTCTTGTGGTTTCTCTTGCAACCCATTACAGCTTAACTTTTAATCCTGGGTAGATTTTTTTTAACTAATTTGAGAATTAACAATGTTAAAAAAACTATTTTAAAAAGTTTTTTATTTAGCAATAATAATCAGTACTTAAAAAATATTAGAGTTGTTTAAATCTGATAGGCGAAAAATAGAGATCTGCGTGTTTTAATAGAAATTTTAGCTCTATGACACAAAATTTCAGCTTGGGACATAAAGTCTTCTTTTAGTCCTTTATGTCCGCACACCAAATATTTCTGTTCTTATACAATATATTCCATATCTTTTTTTAATTTATTATGTTAAGTGATCCCAATGATTCAATACTACATAAAACCTGAATTTAATGACTGTAGATAAATGTTTTGTTTTTTTCATTCGTTTTGTTAGCTCAACCGATATTTTGAAAAATATTACAATTTTTACTCGGTTTGAGTTCCGTTTCTCAACCAAATTTGTCAACTGAAATGTTATTTAATTTTCATGTTTTTTGCAAATGTCGGACAGGCGTAGGTTAGCACCCCGTACTTCGGAAGACGAGGCATTTTTTATTGCTAACAAGTATGCGCAGAACAAATTAATTCTTGAAGCAAAACTTGCCAACTCTTTAAATGGTGGGCGTGCCGTCCGCCAAACCATGCTCGACGAAGTGGCCGCTGATTTGTCGACCAAGTTCAACATTGCGAATCGCTCAAGGAAGTACGTGGAGCAAAAGCTGCGGGATATGAAAAAGGAAGCTCGCAAATTTTTCTTCCTCCAACAGGTAAATTTTGCGGTACTTATGCGCTTTGTCTCCCCCCCCCCCCCCCCCCCAAACCATAGGATTTTTATTTTTAAATAAATGTTTTGGCGTTAAGCTAAATTTAAAGGTTTTTAATGGTGCTGAATTTGAATCTGACATTAGTTTTTCATTTTAGGGTCATCTTTTGGTCCTAACACAATCTCAAAAAAATTTTCCTAAAATTTTTTTTTCATTTTTTTTGAGTTTACCCTAAAATGAAAAGCTAATGTTAGATTCGAATTCAGCACCATTCAAAACCCTTATATTAAAATCAACTAGAAAAAAAATCAAAAAATAAATTTTTGAAAATTTTTTTGAGATTGTGTTAGGACTTTAAGAAGACCTTGAAATGCAGATTCGAATTTAACATTATTGAAAAGTCTTATATTAAACTTAACTAAAAGAAAATTTAAAAAAAACTCAAAAAAAATCCTATGGTTTGGGGGGGGGGGGGGGGATTTTGCTATGTTTGAAAATTTTCTTTTCTTGTTAAAGGCCCGGCAAACGATATATTACCCGGAGCTATAGTTTAAGATAAAAAAAATAGGTTAATGAAAATCCTTCGTTAGTCTACTGCTTACTTAAATTACTAAGAAATGTCAGCTTTATATCTTTTGTTTCTCTTCTTTTCTCGATTTTTAGTTAGTTTACTTAGTTTTGTATACACTGCGAAGAAAAATGATGCGGACACCTAATAATTTAGGTGTTTTAATACGTTATCGTAATTTTTGTGTCAAACCAATGTTACCATTATTTTTTAAGCCGCAAAAAAACCCTGTAGCCAAATTTTCAAGAAACATTATTCAATTTTTCATATTTCCCAACGATAAAAATGTTTTTCAACCGAAGCAAAATTATACGGACACTTGTCGCTCCTTTTTTTGTTATTCTTGAATATTAAAGTTTAAACCGTTTTTATTTGGTTTTTAGTAAAAATGGGAAGGGGAAAACTTCTTACACAATATGAACAAGGTGTTATTTCTGCAATAAACGCGGCTGGAGTTAGCATTAGGCAAATTGCCCGTACGTAAAAAAGTCTCCGGATGCTGTTAGTCGTTTCCTGAGAGATGCCAACCAATATGGCACAAAAAAAAGCAAAGCCGTCGGGCCCGTTCAAGTTAAACTTCTTTTCATCGCTGAAGATGATCTGCAGAAGAAAACAACAATGAAAAACACCAATTAATAATCACAACATTGCCCTGATGGCCAATTTTGTAGTACTAGTGTAAAAAACTAGTGTTTACCTCGTTCCACTTTCTGCCGACATTCTCTTTTGAAAAGTAATAACAGTGAATTTTGTCTTCCGGCTTAAGCGTGGGCGCGACCATCATTTTGCTTTGCTTGAGGTGCGGAGAACTTTGAATCACTCGCAAAACGGTGTCTTTTGAAACGTCTAGGCCACATTCGTGCTTAATCTCGTTAACCGAGATTGTCGAAATGGACGCCTTCCGCAAGTTCTCGCGCCAATCTCTTGCTGTAAGCTTTGACAGACGCCCGGAGCTTATTTTTGTGCCATATTGGTTGGCATCTCTCATGAAACAACTAACAGCATCCGGAGACTTTTTTACGTACGGGCAATTTGCCTAATGCTAACTATAGCCGCGTTTATTGCAGAAATAACACCTTGTTCATATTGTGTAAGAAGTTTTCCCCTTCCCATTTTTACTAAAAACCAAATAAAAACGGTTTAAACTTTAATATTCAAGAATAACAAAAAAAGGAGCGACAAGTGTCCGTATAATTTTGCTTCGGTTGAAAAACATTTTTATCGTTGGGAAATATGAAAAATTGATTAATGTTTCTTGAAAATTTGGCTACAGGGTTTTTTTGCGGCTTAAAAAATAATGGTAACATTGGTTTGACACAAAAATTACGATAACGTATTAAAACACCTAAATTATTAGGTGTCCGCATCATTTTTCTTCGCAGTGTAGTCCTGAGAGACCCCAAGTAATTCTAAATGTGTAGAACAATGCTTTCATTTGAGTGTGAAATGAGTTCAAGTGGCTTCTTAATTTACGCTTCTACAGTAACCACAGTTCTACAGTAACTCTAAAAAAACTCTACAGTTGTCAAGTTTTTGCTACAAAGATTCATTTAAAAACTTCACAAACTTATGCTATAACCTAACATAATTCTGTAAGTTTAAGGTGAAATTACGTGTACTTATTTTGGACTTAAACGAGAGCTGTGGTGTAGAGCATGTGTCGTCATATTTTCATAAACTAGAACATGAATGATTTGTTGGGTAAATTAACAACTCGCAACAATAACAACTTACGATTGCCATTTTGACTGCCGACTTTAAAATTATATCTTAAATTAACATTTACGAGTTGACTTTACGGCAAATTTTTGCGTTTTTTTGGTTGTGTCTACATTTGAAAAAAAAGTTCTGAATTATTCGTTTTTGCAACTGAATTTAGAACGCCAAATTGTCAAAAAATGGCAGTAGCGGAAAGTCTTCTGCTTCACGCATCCCGCCCGAACCCATTCGTGTAATGATCGAAGCGATGAGCGACGAATTAAAAGGCTCTTCTTGGAACGATGTCGATCAGTTATATGAGGTTTGAGTTTGAATTTTATTGTTCATTGATTGATCCATCAACTTTTTATTCTTTTAAAACACTTAAAATTGGAGAATTTTGAGGATACGGAATGCGATATTTGCTCTCATCAATCCGCTTCCTCCTCCTGCGAATCGGCAATTAATTTTGAGCGTCGTTGCGTTTCAACAAATCCGGCATCAAAGTGTCTGATCCACAACAATTTGAGCAGTGAATCTGCGTCAGTAGACAATGCCAAACAGTTTGCGGATAACTCTGGCCTTTTACTGAACGATTCAACGTTTAATGCTGACCCTTTGTCAGCCGCTAATTGGCAGTCTTTTTACAATCAGTCACTCTCGTCGCTTATCAACTTTAATGGCGATGGACAAAATTTTACGTTTAACTCAAAAGCTGTTAGCAATAATCAGAATACGGTAACATTTTTGATTTTTCAATAGGGCTAAAATAACATAGAGAATGTTTAATGAAAAGATCTAGTGACTGTTTAATCCGGTGTGCGATTTAAAAGGCCAATTTATAAAACATAAATTAGTATAAAAGAATTAAAAAATTTCATAATTGTTAAGCAAAATACGGTGCAATTTGTGTTGTTTACTGTATTCACGTTAGAAAATTATAATGAAATTCGCTCCATTATGCTAATTTTTATTTTTGAATTTTGCGTGTTTTTTTACTTGAAGTCGTTTAATCCTTTGCATGTTATTTCAACAAAAAGACATCTCTCTTTTGTTATTATTGCAAACACCTACTTCAAGTCTTCGTTTTTAACGAAAAAAGTGGGTTGTTTGTTTTTGTAAATTTTATTTCCAACTTCAATTTTTTTATTAACAATTAAAGTGTTGTATAATTAATCGTATTTTTTTGAGAGAAACTAAAATATTCATGGAGCTGGTCTTCTCAAGCAGTGGTGGGTAAAGGCTCTGTAACCCTTTCAATTGTCAATGCTATTGTCTTTCTGTCTGACCTTAGACAAAGAAAAATAATATTCAAAAACGAGAGGATTACTGAGCCATGACCCACCAGTGTTATCAAGGCTAATAAAAAATATCTATTAGTCTTTCAAAGGGTTAAACAGTTAATAGGTCTATTTATTGAACATTTATCTGATATCTTTGCCAAGACCAATATTTTTCTCTATTAAATCTTAAACAGCCTCAGTTTCTTTTGGTTTTATAGTTTTTTTTGGTGTTTTTAAATTTTATTTATTATTTTTTTATCAAATTTAGTCCAAAGCTAATGCCAATTCACAAAACAAGTCGTGGACGGCCGAAACGTTTAACTTTCTTTCCAACTTTAAGCACATGATGGAAGACGGCACTGGCCTGGGCGCCAACTACATGGATCTTGACGGGTTATTGGGCGGTGTTGATCAATCAACGCAAAACATACTGAAAACTATCGCGGCATCATCACTTTTCTTTTCCGGCAATTTGGCGTCCCCCCCCTCTTTCCCATTTATGGGATGTGTGGGAGATTTGGTCAATTATTTCGATGTGAATGGCCTTTTGTCGTCGGCCAAGGAACTTACCTCGTTTGCAAACGCAAACAACAGCGGCAGTAAAGGCAATTCCGCTCAAAAGGTTTTAAATTTTTTTTGGTTTTTAGGGGTTTTTATAATGGAAAAGCTAAATGGAGTTGAAATTGATAGCCGATTTATTCTTTGTTTAAATAATTACAAGTCTAATTTACTTTTACTTTGTGAGTTTATAAGATAGGTTTTAATCCTTGTTTATTTTCGACTCATTTTTAGTAGGCAAATGACAAGTAGAACTCGCACTGGTCATTTATTATTTTGACTTAGTCTTGGTTTTTATAAGAATTTTTTTTGTTAAATTTATGCATTGTCTTATCCAGCTTTTATTTTATATTTTTAATTCACTTTTATAGGTTAAGGTCAACTTAAAACATTCGAATCCCTCTTCTCCATTCTCGATGTCGGCGTCGACTTCCAGCGTCGAGTCCTTGCAACCATTACCCAACCCAAAATCGACTAACGATTTGCATACGAAACCATCGGTTACCAACTTTTCTAACATTAACTATAGGAATGCGGACAAAACTCCTAATAATAATAATTCAACAGCAAGCGAGAGTCGCAATGTTAATCGAAACATGGGAGCAGCAAAACCATTGAAGAGTGCCGGTAAGACAAAGGCGGCGCCCGTCAGAATTCGACATTCAGTTCTAAAACGACTGGGCGCCCATTCCGGGGCGGCAAATTCATTGGGCCTGGATAACCGACGCTTAAAGCTGGGAGCATTACAAAGAAAACTTTTATTGGAAGAGATCAATGCGTCTCGCGCATTTACTTCTCTCTGTGAAAAGGTAATGAGAAAATTTTGTGTTTTTCGTTGAATAAAATTTATTTTAATTTTTTTATTTTCAGATTGAGGAATCGGTTCGGTCAGTCGCCAAAAATGTAAAGATGACGCAAAGCCTTCAAGCCAACTTGTTGCGTGCTCAACTTGGTAAAGCGTTTCCAACAAAACAGGGTAAGGTTTCGGAGAAGTCAATCCTAGAGGTAACCGAAAATGATGGCAAACTTGATAGCTGCAAATCGACAGGGATTGAGGTTGAAGAAGGTGAAACAGAGACGATTAGAAGCTCTTCGGTCATGTAACTTGCTGGTTTCTGATTTGTGAGGGGAGAGGAGTTGCCTTTTTTCTGTATTAGTTTGGGCTTAACAGTTGTTTTAATGTTCTGTCGTTGACAGAACTTCATCTGAGAATTAATAATTGTTTAGTTTTTTTTATTAACATTAACACATTGATGTTCCTCTTTTTTGGTTTGTAGCTGAGCAATGAAGTAAAAAAGTGGGGAATAAAGACTTTTTTGACTATTGAAAAAAAGTCTTTGTGCTTTCAAAGTAATGGAAACGATCAGTGTTAGGACTCAACTGCCGAATGATTAGCGACGAGTCGTTTATGAAACTAACAATGCTACACGACTTAACAAGCAATTGTTCAAATATGGCAAATAACTCACCGGCTCATCAGTTATCTCTATAATTCCAAATTTCTTATGAATTTAAAAACTCTACAAAGCCATTTAGCAGACAAGGGAGTTTTTCTAGAGAATAAGGTCGAAACATTAGTGGTGGGTAAAGGCTCCGTAACCCTTTTGTTTTTGCACACAATTTTTCTTTGTCTAAAGTCAGACAGAAAGAAAATAGCATGAAGAATGAAAGGGTTACGAAGCCATTACTCACCATTTTGGCTTTTTTTTGCTAAATACTACTACTGTAGACTAAAGACTTGATTTTGAATTGAAATTGTTTAGTCCGCGACAGCCTGAAAATTGCTCGTTAATGTGTTTGAAATTTAATAATATAAAAAAGTGCCCCGCGTAAATATTTAGTTAATTCAATCTTTCTTTTTATTTTTTTTTGTTTAAATGAAAATGTATATATCTTAAACACACTTTAAATTGTGATTTCTAGTCAGACCCTTGGTTTCTTTTACTAATAATTTTGTTTTTTTCTAAAACTTTAAGGCCCATATTGTGAAATGAATTTTACACTGGCCCGCAGTCTATTTGTTTCCGGTGATGGCGATTATTGTGATTAATGTATGGTTTTCTCTCGATGAAAATTTGTTGGTTTTAGTGTAAGTTTAGCGTTTGATTTTTTGGGATGTGGGGTGGGGCAAGCAGTGGGGGAATATTAAGAAAGTTTTTTCGTAGTAGTAATCAATTCTTTGAGATATACATATAATAGAGTTTATATGTGTCAGCATTTTTTGAAAATACTATTAATATTTTTATTTATATGTTCCTGTTAACGTACGAGCTTTTCGTCTGTATTCAACTAAAGGGCTTGCTCCTCCTCGAAGATGGTTGATTCTTAGCACTTAAAAACAGTTAGTTTATTTTTTTTACCAATTAATGTATACTCTATTCTTTTGATCTCAATTTATTGTTTGATTCTGTATGTAATGTCGGCAGGGACAAGTTTTATTGTAATAATCTCTGATAAAATGATTTTTTTGGTTTCCGGTACGCGTTTTCCATCTTGTTGATTTTATATACATAAATTTATTTTTACTAAAATGTTAATAAAAACGTTAGCGTTTTTAGTAATCAATGTTTGTGGCATGTTCAGTGTTCCGACTTGGCTCACAACGCACAGTTGACCTGAGAGTTTACTGGTTTATGTCTGCTTAATACGTAAAAAAACCGTGATAATTTAAAGAGTTAAATAAAGATAAATGTGTTTATTTAAACACTTTGAGTTCAATGCAGCCGGAGAAACCACTCGAATATAAATAGTAAGATTTTATGACTGACAGTCACCAATAATGCCTTGTGCAACATAAAGTAAATTAAAAAGCGTGTGGGGAAAACAGTATAAAAACGGATTTTCTGTAAAAAATAGGTTGTAGAATGTGTTATCCCTCTACAAAAACTTTTAAATTTTTTTGCATAAGTCAAAAATAAACTTCAACAACTTTAATGGGTAATGAGTGGAATTGGTCTAATAAAAAAAAAAAAAAACTAAAACTAAAACGCACATAAGCAAAATGAAACAATGTTAAAGCTGCGTCGTTTTTTTTTCAAAGTATTTCCCAAATTTGATTCCAACGCACACTGCCGTCACGGCATTGCAAATCCAAATACATTCGTCTTCTTAATGGAGTTCTCGTCTTGTGGATGTTGACGACATTGAAACAATGGTATTTACAAAACGTAATTTTTTAGAGACATTTGAATAAACGTTTTACACGATATACTGAACAGAAAGAAGGTAATTTTTATTGACAATTTGCGTTGTGTTCAACATATGTTCGAGTGGGAGACTGCAGTAACAAGCTGGCAAAATTAAGCGCCTTTTTCATTGACGTTGCCAAGTCCAACAGTCCCTATAATATTTCAATACTGGGCTTATACGAAGGGCAAGACAAAGCCGAAAATTTGCGCAATTTTGAACTACATTTTTATGCAGTTAAAAAACAATACCTGGTGCGTTAACAATGTAGAAATACAATGTCGCATTTTGCGTTACAGACGATTTTTTGAAATTTCTTATACGCTTTATATGGCTTGCAAGGTGCGGCATCGAAATTTCCATGTGCATGTGTACTGTTTGGATAG
The DNA here is from genome assembly GCA_035044305.1 of Drosophila nigritarsus. Taxonomy (NCBI): domain Eukaryota; kingdom Metazoa; phylum Arthropoda; class Insecta; order Diptera; family Drosophilidae; genus Drosophila; species Drosophila nigritarsus. Next base: position 139,543 of record JAWNMF010000484.1, on the reverse strand, counting down.
CAGACCTAATTGTGACTACAATTTTTTAGAACAATGGTTTGACAATGATTTGCCATCTAGAACATTATAAGTATAATTTTGATATATTATTTTTTGTTTAAGATCGTTTCATTGCAATTAAGAACACAAAAATTTTTATATTTAGAGCTTGTTAAATTATCGGATATTCGTAATCTTGTTTTTGATATTCAATAAAAATTTTTATATATCTTTTACATTTTTATTAAAAAGTTTTGTCACTTTAAAAATATTTTTATTTTTTTATTATAAATTTATTATTTTATATAAACCTTGTTTAGAAGTCTAACCAGACAGGGGTCCAACTAAAGGTTGAATCCAAAAACAGACTGAATTTTTGAATTCAGCGTATTAAAAAACTCCCGTGTTATAATTTTGAAAGTTTTTTTTTATAGTAAAATAACAAAAATAAATTTTTACTTTAATTTTTAATGAAAACATAAGCGCGAATACATGCGACAGGTATGCTTACCTGTTAAAATATAATTAAATTTGAATTTGAATTTGCGCGCAATTTAAAGGTGACATATTTTTGAAACTTTTTATGCTCTTCTACAGAAAGCCTCTGTCTACATTTTGTAAAGCAAACCAATCTTACTGAATGCAATTTGTCTCTAAGCTATATAATTATTTTTACTTTAACATGGCTTTAAATCTTTTTTTAATCATGCAAGTTTTTCTTGGCTAATTAATGACCTAATATTATTTCTTGCTTTGCGAACTTTTAAAGTCCTTCCTTGACAATTTTTTAATTTTTGCTCAAGCTCGGCATCAGGACGGCTTAATGGAAGAATGCGGTACAGCGTGGATAGCGTTATAATTACGGATTTTTTATGTGCTGAAAACTATAAACCAATAAAATAAATTTTTCCACAGTATTTTGATTTCGAATTCCACGTCTGTTTGTTCAAGCCAAGTTTTTTTTTACTTTTTTTGAGTTTCCAAACAGGCGTGATTTCGCTTTCGTAAATTTGAGGGTGTTTTTTGCTTCTGGTAATACTATCTTGCTTCAACTTAAAGTTTCTCAAAGAAATGTCGTCCTTTTGCCGGGAGGTCGTAATGCGAAACCCTGCTTCCTATAATTTAAAAAATTATTGAGCCAGGGACAACCATCATTTCTCGCTATTAAAAAGCTTTTGATTGTTTGTCTTGAAAATCAATTATTGGTCTACCCCACTTGTTTGGAAGTATGTAAGGAGAGCCCTACACAAATTTTCATAGAACATTTGCTGTCAAATTAATTCTTTAGTCAGTCGATCTTCGTTTTTTAAGATCAACTACGTAATATTAGGGTAATAGAAATGTCGTAATATTATGAACACACCACATTGTATGTTTTTTTAAGCTCAACTTGCTCCCCATATTTTTTGATTATTTCGAAATTAATATAATGAAATATTTTTTTCATAATGTTGATGGTACATAGTTGTGGTACATTTTGTGTGGTTTTCTTTGTTTTGTACTTTTTTTAATTTCAGCTTCAAATGTACGATTTCGTTGTTTAAGTTAGAATGAGTAAGTTTCCGAGCCTCCCAGGCTCATCTTGTGGATTGACTTTGGTGGGCTCTGCGTCGAGCCAAATAATTTCCAAGTACAACAATGCTCAACTTATTCAGTTGCTGGGTCATTATGAAGCCGAACTCCAGGCCAGAGACGTTGCGCTAGCTGTGTTAAAAGTGAGTTTTGGTGATTGTTTTTGATTATTGCGGTATTGTTTAGGCTAAAAGAGCTCAAAGTTTTATTGAACGCAACAATAATTGCCGGAAGGATGGCTGTAAGAACGGAGCAGAGTTGGCACTTTTGCGCGATGCTGCCACATTGGGTAGTATTGCCTTAACGGACGAGTTTTCGCTGTGCTTTTTTTGCCAGCACATTTCACAATTTCAACAGTTAGACAATGTTGTGCGGGTACAAGAAGTCAACAACAAGAAGACAAAGCAGGCGCTAATTACATTGGAGAAGCGCCACTCCAAAATCTTGTACGAAATTAATCTGGAGAAGGAGCGCGCTCAAAACAATACTTTGAAAAGCGACGAATTTTTTCTTCTGATTGAAAACGAACGGTCGAAAATGCAGACTCAGGTAAATTTGGTTGATTATTGTTTTTTTATAGGTTGTGCTACGTTTATGTTATCCTTTTTTGCGTCTATTTTTAACGAACAAAATTTTATGTGCTCAATGTGAAAAAATTTATGTGATTTGCGTCTGAAATTTTGATGGTAGTTGCAAAAAAATGCTCGATGTAATCGTAGCAATAGCCTACTTTATAGAATTTTAAAGATTGGTTTCTTGATCATTGCATTTTTGCATTGTCTTGTAATTGTTAGTAAATGTGAAACAGAGATGACAGAAATGAGAAGGATATATAATAAGATTGACGAACAATGATAATTATTGCAATGTGAAGATTTGTTTTTTTTCTGGAATAAATTTGGTGGGTGAGTTAGCTTACAAATTGACGAATTTAAAGTTGTTTGACAGGGCAATGTATTTAAATGGTAATATTGGTTAAGAAAACACATTCCACATATCGGTTATAAATGACAATGATGCTGTTGTAGGTGTAACCCTTCTCAATGATTTTTGGAGAAATGGAGTGGGATCTTTTTGTCTGTTACTGAAAGTGTTTAAATATGTATTGAGTACAGCATTTGATGTTTATTATTTTGATGAATGAGAAAAAAAGTTGAAGATCCTTATGTATTAATTTCGGTGTGTAAACAAAAAAGATACAGTCAATAAAACGCAAAATTAAAAAATTTAATATTAAAACAATGGTATAATTATATGGCATGAAGCGAATCATCTCATGCTTTTTTAATATTAAAGCAGTTTTTTTCTAGCTGGACCAGAAGTACGATGAGATTAAGGTCTTAGAAAAGCAACTCAAATCGTGCAACAAGTCGTTATCAAAGGAAAAGAATCGCGCCAAAGTCATTATAATGTATTTAGTCAACGAGCGAAAGCAGTTACTGCTCCAATTGAACGACATGAGAATGCGTCTAGACTCAAGTATTTGTTACTATTTTACGTTTGGTATTTTAGGTTAATTGCATTTTCTTTCAGAGAAGGACGTTCAGGACTCGCCGCTTGTGCAAGACTTGCGGCAACAAGTCATAGCACTGAACGAAGAACGCGAAAACTTGGCAAATGTAGTGAGCGCTTTGAAGTCGGACAAAGAAGGGCTGCAACGCAAAGTTTTGCATTTAGAAGAGGATTTACTGTTGATTCAACAAAATATTTTGTACAAAACCAGGGAGAATTCGGAAACGGTAGGCTTTGTTTTGCTTTTATTTTTTTCTGTTTTGGTTCTATTTATGCGGGTTTGTGCAGACTGGTGTAGTGATAGTGCCTCTAGCAATAGTAGCTGGTTGAAGGTTTGAAACCAATGTTTGTGACGGTATTATGACATATTGTGTAGATATGTTGCATTGACTAAGCATATTAGCATATTACAGGGTTGTACAATATTGTTTTTTCGCTTTCAAAATCCATAATTTGCCGTTTAATTTTTTTTGATTACAGCCTAAAAAATCTTGGAAGAAAAAAAATTGTGTATCTTTATTGGAGCTTTTGTTTTTTTTTGTAAATTAGATATACAGCACCAGTAATGTGTTTCCGGGGTTCATTAACCCTTTCAGTCATAAATACTATTTTATGCTGTCTCACGTTAGAGAAAGAAATATAGCATTTAAAATGGGAAGGCTACTGAATCACTGTGTGTCTTGAGTGAAATCAAAATTTTTATTTATGGCAACTTATTGTGTTTTTAGTTGAACAGACCCACTTGCATTGCTTATTGTGTTTTTAGTTGAACAGACCCACTCGCATTGACGGTGGCAGCGGCTTTATTGTGGATAATCAGGGCGCGTTTGTCTCCGAGCAACGCCATCATCCGATGCCGAATCAACCACAACATTATATTCAAAACTCTGCTAGCTTTCCTTCTGCGCATTATGCGTCCAGCTCCGGCATCTCAAATTCCATGTCTTCGGGCGCACTTGCGTCGAAACATTCGTCTCTGCAAAGGCCCGTCTTAAGGCCTTCACAAATACTGAAAGCTACTGGGCCCAAGTCGACGTCGACCGCATCGACGACTGTTAACGCCTCCTCAAACCATGTGAACAACAAAAATCCCAGCATGTCAATCAACCACTCGACGATACTGTTGCATAGACCGAGCACACGACCGCCACTTGGCATTAAAGCGTCCAACTTGCCTTTGAGCCGAAATCTATCAGTTCAGTCTGCTTCCAATCACCAGTCGTCGGCGAACTCGACAACCAGTTATAGAACAACAACTCTTGCCAACCACAACAGAAGACCTTCTTCGTTTTCAATCCCTGCTTCAATGCTCTCAGTGTCGTCGTCGTCGAAATGATTCCCGCCCATGGAGACAATAGCCCACAACATAGCCAGCATCAACAACATCAAGTGGAATACGTTGTCTTGGATTCGGCACAAAACCCAAAAGGTTTGTTTTGCTTTTTCCCTAACAAGCTGTATTTTAAAGGGGTTAGTTAGATTTTTGGTTAAACGTTTATTTGATTATTGAGCACGGCGTTTGAGCTGCTTGTTGGATGAGTTTTGGTTCGATTAATAGCTTCCGCACCGCTTTTCTACAATTTTTAGTGGGGTATTGGCCAAAACACGTCTCGAAAAGTTCTCTTTTGTTCCGCTTGGCTGCCGCAGCTTTATTGCTGCTATTTGACTGCCTGTTAATGTTTCTTCTTACCAGTGTTGGGATTGGTTTCCCGATGGTCTCGGGTATCACTCACGACTTAAATGCTGCAGGTTCCTTTGCTTTGCAAAGCTGAAGTTTCTCCATCTCCTGCCGCACGTTTTGTAATATCGGCGGAGGTTTAAACGAACATTGTAAAAACATGTTTTAATTTTTTTTGTTGTAATTTGTACATTAAAAATGGTTAACACAATGAAAAGGTTTGACTTTTAGCTTTGACTAAACGAAGCTCGTCTTTGCCGCGGAACATTGCACAAAACGCTCAGCTCAATTACATTCATTCTGAGAGGAACAACAATTTATGATCTAGACCGTTTTAGTATTTTTTTACCATTCTTTAACACTCACAAAGGAGGATTTTTTTATTGTAGAGCTACTCAACAAACTTTGCCTTCAAACAAACTAGAAAAGTGTTCAAGCCCAGGCAAAAAAACTAACTCTATAATGTCAACTTGCAAATGGGTGCCGATTTGTAACCTGCCTCAAATTAATTTGACTGTCGCGACTTTTAAACAGGCGGCTAATCGACATTTTCGAGTTGTCATGTGTCTCAAAAATCTTTAGTAATGTTTTTGTTAGCCTAGGTGTATTTTTTGGTGCTGCTGAGAAATTGACTGTGTAATTGCATCTATAGGCTGTCGAAATTGGCTGTATTCAAGCTTTATGTTTGATGTGACGGTGTCTTTAACTTTTTTTTTATTTTGAAGCTTTCTAAAAACGTTTAGCATAGAAAATTACTAAAATTTTGTCTTTGGCCGAGTGGTGGTGGGGGTTCAAATAATAGGGCGAGTTTAAATCCCCGCAGAGGTCGTTTTATTTTTTTAGTTTTCAAAGGTCATGAAAGCCAAAGTAACGATTAGGTTACAGTACTTTTACATTCTGTTTGTCGGCAAAAAAAGGTTCTGTTGAAAATCTTCCCGGAGTGTTGCAAGCTAATTTTTTTTTGCCGATTAGTACTACTTTTTTCTCTCTTACTTAACAACAACGATTCAGGCATTGTGATTATCGTTTAACTCGATGTCAAAGGCGATTGTCTTAATTTTTTTACATTTGTTTGAATTTCATTTTATTGTATATACCTATCACATAATTTTTTAATCTACAAATATATCAGTGCATTTGTGTGAGAAATTTTTATAAATATTGAGAGTCCTTGTCATATTATTATAGTTTACCAGTTTATCAATCGATTTTGTTTCCATGTCAACAGTTTCTCCAACAATCCTAGTTGATCTAGCCTCCGTTGAATATGCATTTTATTTTTATTACAAATTAAGTTTGTTTAGGAGGGAAGTATTTTTAAGTATTTACAGGGTTTTTTGCTGTTTTTTTACTATCTACAGGGTTTTTTTTGGAAATAAACAAGACCACAATAGAGAATTGTTTGTGGTAAGTGGTGATTATTAGTTTATGTTTTATGTGTTGACCCAAAAAAGTAAAAGGATTCAGTAAAATTGAATGTCATTGCAAACCGGTTAAAGGGCTCAGCCATTTTCTTATTTTAACGCTTTTCCCTTGCCGTATAACAACAGTACATTTTATTTTTATTTTTTCGGATTTTTTTCAACTCATATGTCCTGCAACGATTGTTTGCTATTGAAAATTTGCATATTTTTGTGTTTTTTTTTGTAAAAATTCTTGAAAATTTAATTTTGAATTTTTATTTTTAAAGGACTCATGAAACTTGATGCAGATTTCATCGCAATGAAAAAACAGTTTTTCATTCTTTGCATTTGTTTATTTTTTTTCCTGCGGCAAAACGCAAAACGATTATAAAAAACGTAGGCCATACGTATGTATAAAAAAAATACTTCGAATTTTTGTTATTTGGCATTATGATGCCAAAATTTTCACTTTAGCAAAATTTTGTAAAACAAAAAAATAACAATTATAAAATGGAGTCAAAGTCGTCTAGCCAATTGTCATCGTTTTCCAATTCCTGAAATACGTTTTCGACTAAATCTTCAGCTGGCACTCCTACCCTAATATTTGCTGTTTTTATGGTCGAGATCAATTCCTTTTTGTCATGGCTGATCCGCGACTTCATTACGCCAAGTCTTGCGTGACAGGAACGGAAGTTCAGCTCTTGTGAAAATCGGAATTCCACATGCCGGGCATGGTGCGGTTGCTTGCATAAGTCTTATTATCTACATAAAATATTTAGCTAAATAAAATGAAAATACAAAAAAATAAATAAGAACCATATTTATAATATATTTTGGTGGTCCAAACTCGAATAAAAATTAAAAAAAAATTTAAAAGTTCACGGCAAACAATAGCCGACGCATATTTACACAAATTTGGTGTCAAACGGTTGCCTAGAATTGTGGGAACAAAGTAAAAAAACGTCATTGCAAAGTTCATTTTGATTTTGACCACCCGTTAACCACTTTATTGCAAAATTGGCAACACTAAAAAAAATTTGCAAAAAGACAATGAAAAAAATTTTGGCATTATAATGCCAAATAACGAAAATTCAAAACAAAATTTTTTATACGTATGCGTATCTTATATATGCGATTATTGCCTATGTACATTTATTCTCTTTGTTTGCTGCAGACAGTGAAGAGATTTTGTCCTTTTTTACGACAAAAAGGCAGAAAAAGGATGGAGGAAGAAAAAGGAAGTTAAAAATCTTTATTTTAAAAATGAGAAAATATTCAAAAAGAAGTGGGTCCTTTAAAATGCTTTCCAATCAGGACAACACTCATTGTTCTTATGTGGAAATGAAATATCCGAACAAACTATAGAAAAATAGTATTGAAAAAATAAAGGGTTGGTGAGCCATTTAACAGCTCTAATAACCAAAGATTTTAGCACTTTAGAATTTGTATTGCGGCAATGTTTGGTTGATCGGGCATTTGAAAACACCCCTAAAAATTGTGCTCATTTTTAAGTACTCAATGAAAATTGAATGTTACCAAATTTGTAATTTCGTTGTTTTAATTTTTTTTGGTTAAAAGTTCTATCTTGCGATAATTTCTATACAATTTCTATTATTTTTTTGTTTTTTTTTTTAATTTTAGGGCCAATTTTTTTTAGAGCAGCTAAACGATGGTAAACATGCATATTTTTTTTGTATTACTGTTTTTGCACCAAGTTTCGAACAATTTTTTCTTCTATTACTGACTGTCTGGTTGTTTTTTCTGACCCTTTTTAATTGTTAGACTGTGAGGATAGCTCGGCTAATTTTTATCTCATAACTTTTTTTTGTTCTGACGCTCAACACCCAGAGCCAAGGCAAACTCATTATTAGTTATGAAAGGCCTTCCACATTTATGTGTTAACCTTGATTTTAGAGCTGGGACTGTTTCATTGGGAGGGATTATGGTTGTCAGAACGTTAGAAATTGAGATTACTGGCAATTACTTCAACCGCAAATCAGCAAAACTGGACAGAGCTGTAAGAGGAAGAAAATTGTTCAAAATATATTTTTTTTAATTTGTTGTGCCTTCTTTCCTTTTTTTATACACATGGTAGCACTTATTTCATTTTTCATAATAATTTTTCTATAGCAATTCTTTATTGTCGTCAGTTTAGTTTATGCAAAATTTTTGATTAAAATAAATCAATCTAATTTGTTAAGGAGGATGAATGATGAATTATGGTATTTTCACTAAACATAGGGTTAAAATTTAAATTTACAGGGTCAGGTAAAGACAAAAGAAAGGTGACGTCATTGTCTCAAAAACGGAAATCTATGTTTTTGTTTAAAAGTTTTAAAAGGGGTTTAGAAACTCATTCCCCGCTTTTTTTTCTGGTGTTACACTTCAATAATTTTTTTATGGCGAAATAAAGTATTTGAGTAAAACCTCGACCAGTGATCACTAATGGTTCATAAAGCCTCTCATTATGATAGCATTATTTTTCTTTCTCTAACGTCTCTAACATTCATTATTGAGAGGATTAATGAACCATTACTCTTTACTATTGTCTACTAACCGGCTAACTAAAAAAATGAGTCATTGATGTAACAATAAAGCAAAATTTGATGGGTAGCGAGTTGACCTTCTAACATCTAGGTTAAATTTAAAAAGGCCCACAGATTTAATTCCTGTATGAAAATAGAGGCCAATAAAAATCTTAATAAAAAATATTTATCAGAAATGTAATAATAAACCAAAAAAAATTTAATAGAAAAAACAAACAAAAAAAGGGCATTATTTCCTGAACATACTTCTGAGCATCAACTTTATCCTCGAGACGTGTGAGGCAACTTTCCTCCCTTTGGATTCTAAAATTATTTTTGAAAATTTGAGAAAAAAAAGTTTTTGATAAAATTTACCTTGAATGTTAACGCGTAATCAACCGCCTCGCGCCACATCGCATCTTCCTTGTCAGTGATCGGACAAAAGGGATAGTGATGTTCAACCGGGTCAAAAGTGTTTTTTTCGGAAAAGACCAGCAAAGACAAATCTCGTCCACAAATCAAACAATCCATTCGGTTCACGTTTTTTGTTCTAAAATAAATTTGCGAAATTATTTTTTTGAGGAAGGCTACATCATGCATAGGCGTAAGAATGGGTGTTCACTTAAGCAAGAGAGTGGCTTGACACAGGCGTTTAGCAAATTAGAAACGATGATCAAGGTTAGGAAAACGATAATTTTTAATTTTTAATCAGTGATATGCTTTGAGTCCAATTAAATTGAGCCAGTGTTTAGAACTTAAGCCAAATCGTTGGAACACGGGCTTTTAATATTCATTGCATTCACAAGTTAAGAATTGTAAACAAAAAAAACTAATCTCCCAATTGTATAATATTTCAAACTTGAAAAAAAATCTGATTTAGCGGAGTTTGAACTCGCAACCGCTCGAAAAAACGTTTAACCGACTTGATTACAGAAACGGCAGTATAATATTTAACGAATGGTCAGGTGCTTTTTTTCATAGGGTAGTCCATTTATAGGTCGAAATTTTCGCCAAGCCGACTATTCAGTAGACAAACTTTTCATGGAACTTTTTTTTCCAGGCAGACTTCTGGCGAGGCGAACTATTTCTTATGCCAACTGCTTTCAATACAGGCTATTTGTTTTAAGGACTATTCACTAGATACGAGACGTTTAGCCCCCAAAAAAGTTCACGGTAGCCGTAGTGGTAAATAATGAATTTTAAAAAACAATATTGAAAGACAAATGCAAACCTTGAAGGCACCCATTCCAAAAATGGCCGAAATTAAATAAAATCGAGTATTGAGATCTTTGAACGTCATTAGCAATTCTTCATAAACAATGCCTTGTGCCAATGGAACAGCAGTAATAGCGGCTTCTTCGAGACGCTTGTATCGCTCTTCAATATTGTAGATGGTCCGTAAGTTAAGCGGACCGCTCAGACGCCAAACACAAGACACATCGTGCGCCTCAACCAACTTCTGTTGAATACTTCTAAAGAGGAATTTAAGATTTGACGTGAGGTGGCAAAGAATAAGTAAAGCAAACTTTAGCCAAAATTTCCAAATCGCTAGGTAGCCTAGAGCCTACCGACGCTTGAGCATTTCTTAACAGAGCAGAGCTCAATATCATCGGTCTCTTTTCTTGCTTTGGAATCAGTTTTCTGGTTAGGTAAAAGCAAGAGAAGATACAAATTTAAAATCGGGTTTCCGAGAAGGAAGAGGACCGCTGGTTCGACTTCCAGGGTGGTTCCGTGACTTTTTTATTGTTCAAATTTGGTGTTTTAATCACCAAACAATAAATATTTTCGCATATTGAGTCAGTTTTAACACTTGAACAAAATGCAATTAGGAGACTTGGGCTAAACTAGGCTCGTCTACACTGAATGGGTCAACCAACTTTATACAAATGCGAAAAATGCGCACAGACATTGTCGGCGTTTCCGGGACAGAGACACACAAAACCTTTTTGCAGTTGGAACACTGCAAAAAGTTGTTGTCCATGAACTGCCAGCCGTAACTGGCACAAACGCTGTGTGATATCTCTTTTGGATAAGTAGACTTTAAGATTGTCTAAAATATAGGAAGGCATTTTATTCGAGGGAGTCCAATTAGCGAAGGAGAACTTACGGGAAATGTGTCCAAACACTTCAGGTATTTCTTCCAACACTCTTCGTTGTGAATTTGCTCACTTTTCTTTCTAAATTGAATTTAATAAAAAATAAAGTAATAAAATAATGGATACAAACTTTTCTGATAAAGCGTTTACACTCGCTTCCGTTTCGTTGAGAAATTGTGAAACCGATCTTCTGAGTGATTTTAGAAGTGCTTCGCGTTCAACATCAATGTTCAAATCTGATTTGCGTTTCATGATGTACTAAAATGGAGTAATGTTTATTTAAAGTAAAACCATCATTTTTAAGCATAGTACATTTTTGAATTAAACATTCTGAAAGTAAGAAACAGTTCTAGAGTAAATCTCGAGAAAAAACTGAGTCTGAAACAATAAATGAAAGTTATGGATTCTGGAAGGGAGGGGGGTAAACTGCACTCTTGCATATAAAAATAGTCTAAAGCTTCTTAAAATCACGGAATTTTAAAGGCCTAAGCAAAATTTTCCAAAATTAAAACGTGATTAATTTTTAAATTTTTAACAATTAAATGCGGAAATGTAAAAATTTACAATGTCGTATCAACATCACGGTGCTGACACTCTGAAAAATTTGATGCATGTTTTTATGGTCTAGTGGTTAACTGCATAATGTCACAGGTTCAAAACCTGAGTAATAACTTTTTTTTTAAAGTTTTTTTCTTTTTTTAGATATAAAAAAGATATATAAAACGCCAAAATAAATAAATAATGATGGTAAAAAAACCAAAAAATTAAGAAATAAGTAAAAAGTAAAAATATTTATTTACAACAATCAAAAATATAATTCTGAATAGATTAAGTTTGGCAATTTGAGAAAGAATTTTTGTTTGTTTTTTACTGTAACAAGTCGTCGAAAATCTTTGTAGACATGAGCATAAAGACATTTAATGCTTTGCTCAGAAGCGCGGCCCCAAAAATTGTAAGCATTTACAGAACAAAAAAATCTTGGAAAATACAATATCACAAGTTTGAGAACTTTTGACACAGACGTCGCAAAAATGTCTGGCTAACTTTTTTCGAATCCTTTGTGCTGTAGCTCATATGTTATAAAACTGACACTAGAAATTAAAAACGAACGTCATTCCAAAAAACTAGAATCGTTTGAACTACGACAACTTAAATATCAAAATAGGTAACAAATAATTTACTAGCCTCAAACCTGAAAAAACCTTAAAAATCAAAATACGTAAAAAAATATTTTCTTACCACAAACCTTAACAAAAGTTCAAATAATTGATGAATTATTTCTACAATGGAAAATTTTATACAAAATGCCATCGTTTAAAAACAACAACAATAAAATATATTAAAAAATACAAGCGTTGCAATTTTCAGCATACAAAATATTTGCAGTAAATACATAAAATCAAACGGGAATACTCAATTATGTTCAAAACGTTCTAAAATTTATAAAAAGTTGAAATCCAATGCGCAAAAACAGCACATCGTCAATAAAAACAATAATGCCTGAGAAAAAAACGTAAATTTTTTTTGAAATTAGTGCAAAATTTTCAAAATTTTAATTTAAATTTCCCGCTTTTTAGGATAGCAAATGACACAAATTTTTGAAAAAAGTCAATCTGCAAGATCTGTTGGTTTAAGGCGAAATCCCGTGGACTCATTTTGGACTCAAATGAAAGCTCTGGCTAAAATAAAACATGGAGAACTTTTGTTTAAATTTTAAATTAACGCATTTTCAATTTCGAAAAATTTTGCATTATTTAAAGTTCCGTGAAATAGATCAAAATTTTGGAAATAAAACTCTAATTTTTTCATAAATAAATTATTAAAATTTGTTTTGTCTCACACCGATTTGTTCTAACGTCAATGCGTTTACTGTCGCTTTCATCTCGTTCAATTAGCGTATCACGGTTGTAAATTACGGATTACCTTGTGTTCACCACCCTTTTTCACTGTTCTTATAAAGGTTATTAAACTTGCCAAACATCAAGTACTGTACTTTTTGGCTCTATGAGTTTATGGCATTTTGTTAACGCTTTGGGATAAAGTATTTCTTTCAATGAACTCTTACTTTTTGCAACTTTGTTCTTCTTTTAAGGAAGTAAGCTAACGTACAGTTTAAAGTGTGATGGAGTTTTTGCAGCTGTCTGAAGCTAGCATAAAATAATTGACAAATAAAAACGTGACCTGACTATGCGGTATTGGCATAATAACGTCACTGAACAACAGAATTTAACTAATCAATACTTTTTAAAGAGTTTTTTTGAAAAATGCAAAGGCACTATGAAATTCGACTTATTCTATAATTATATTTTTGGCTTTAATTATTCGGTCGAAGAGGAGGGGGCATTTCTGTTTCCATTGTGGATGCAAAATAGAACGTCTATTGATCGATTTTTCAAAACTTGTTAAAAATGCAAAGTTGTTTTGCTGTTTAGAAGTGGTTTCGTTGTATTACAGTTGGCGTTTTCGGAATACATCAATTTTTAAAAGTGCTTAAATCTTTTACTTTGTGTTGCTGTATGATGATTTTTTTGTTTTTACATTGTGAAAATAAAAATTATGTTTTGATATAAACTTTTCGGTGTACATTAAATTTTGCGCTTTTCTTATAAGTTATTTAGCTTATAGAAATATTTTTTTAGTTACAATAAAATCGTCATTGTTGTATTTACATTAAAAGCGACAGTTAATTGTAGATTTATGAGTATCGCAGAATGTCCAGTGATGAACAGTCAGATAAGGAGGTAAGTAAATATATATACTCACATTATGGGTTGTATTTTATTGAAGTTGCTATATTTTAGTGTCCATTGTGTATGGAGCCGTTTGAGGAGATCAATTTTTACCCATGCACTTGCCAATACCAGGCGAGTTTTACATTTTTTTTCTATCCTTTAAAGGAGAATTCTTTATTGAATATTAAAAAGTCGGGTTTTTAGTTATGTTTGTGGAATTCCGATTTTCAAATTTTTATCAGCTTTTTTATATTGATTTTGTGCAACTTTTTTTGAAAGTTTACTTACCGGGGTGATTTCATAAATTTCCCTCAAGAATAAAATCAAAATAACCAACTGTTATAATGTTACAGATATGTACATTTTGCTGGCACAGATTACGGACTGATGATAATGGGCTGTGTCCGGCGTGTCGTCAACCATATCCTGAACAGCCAGTCAACTACCAGCCTCTTTCGTCGGCTGAAATTCGAAAGCTCAAAAACGAGAAGAAACAAAAGCAAACGCAAAAGAATAAATTGGCGTCGGAAATCGGCGGTTGTGTAACGCGAAAAGCCGACCGACAACACCTCTCCGCGTTTCGCGTCTTGCAAAGGAATCTTATCTATGTTGTCGGCTTGTCACAACGACTGGCTGACGCGGAACTGCTGCGTAAAAATGAGTATTTTGGCAAATTTGGTAAAATTGTAAAAGTTGCGGTGGGGACGGCGCAGGGCAGCAACGCCAACACTTCATTTACGGCCTACGTGACTTACGCCAAAATGGACGATGCATTGAGGGCGATTCAGGCCGTCAACAATTTGTTAGTTGACGGCCGGCTAATGAAAGCCTCTTTAGGGACAACGAAGTATTGCTCGAATTTTTTAAAGAATCAACAATGTCATAAACAGGTTGGGGTTTTTTTGTTGCTCTTGATGATTAATTTTTTTTATTATTGAAGGTGCTACATTGTGCTTGTTGGGTGATATTTATTTGTCTAAAATGTGCTTTACTGGCGCAATTTCTGATGGGCTATTTATAAGAAGCAGCGGATGTTTTTATTAAGCTCTCAGTTTTTATATGAAGATTTTTTCGAAATGATTAATTTTGAGGGGAAATAAAAGAGAATTAAAGCTTAAAAAATTGGAGGGATGCGTGTGACTCAGGCTACGTTCTATTTACTGTGATGGAGATATTTCGATAATGAAAAATTTAATAATTGTTGGTGTATATATCTGGGTCAGAAGTAAAATGCTTTGTTTTGACTGCATTTTGTTTTAATTTTTTATAAATTTACAATTGCATACTTAGCTAAGGCTTTTTTAATTGAGGGATTACTATCATATTGTTTTGCTAATTTTTTCTCTAAGTGTTGCAATTATTTAAGGAGTGTATGTATTTGCACGAAGTCGCTAAAGAAGACTTGAGTTTCACAAAAGACGATATGCACCAGGGCAAGCACACAGAATATGAGCGAAAGCTACACGACCAACTGACTGCACACGTGCAGAACCACACAGCTTCAGCAATTTCGTCCGCCACCGATACAACTGAATCATCTACAGCGTCCAGTGAATCCACATCACCGGAAAATACGGCATTGATTTCTAGTCTAGTCAACAACAGGCAGCTTAACGTAGGTGAAGAGGAAGAGGTGGAAGAGTGTAAGATTAATCGAGTGACGTCCTCCGACCACGAAACATTAAATAATAACTGGCGTGAGTTGACGACCTCCGAACTGAGTAGCAACATGGACAAAAAGGTGAAATCGCGAAATGCGAGCGCCGACAGTAGCCGAAGTCAAGGAAAGAGTTCGGTGAGCGATGACGTCGGCTTGACAGCGGAAGAGAGACTAGCCATAATTAAAGACCACCAGAATATTTTGGTACGGCAAATTTCCAACGAGGATGGAGAGTTGCAAACGTAAGATTTTTTTGGTGTACAATCTAACTGTAAAGCTTGAGTTTGAGTTCAATAGCGTAATTCAAGGACATGATGTTAGTTTTAAGCTTAAATTCACAAGCCAAGGGCTTGACGTAAGACTTAGGTTTAAGTTTACCTATCATTTTGGTTTTTTTTTGGCTTATATTATGCCTTAATTTTAGATTGCTTGGCTCTTACCCAGTTGAATTCCACATTGGTATATACCGCAAATTTTTGAAGGGTTTGTTATAATTAAGTGTGAAAATCTCAGTTAAATTTATTTTTTTAGTGTTGACAAATATTTGTTTAATTTTTTTCTTACTGCCTCCGAAAGGCTTGAAAGCGCTAGTTTTATGAAATTTTAAGGCCGGTTCCTGATTAGCATGAAGTTTTCTTTTTTTGTTTGCATTAGTCGAACCGAATAAGGAAGTCATGCGCCTGTGTTTTTTGCAGCTTAAAACAGATTGTTTATATATAATTTGATACAAGTAGTTGGTAGAATGTGTTTTTTACAGGATATTTACAAGCCAAATTCAGCTTAAAACTAGTGATAGACAGATTTCTGTTTTTATGAATTTATGTTAATTTTGTGACAGTTTCAGGGAGTTGAATACACCGCCGCCGGGCTTTTCGAAAATCGTTGCTGAAAAACCTGTATTATTTGAATCTCAAATTCTTCAGCAGAATGAGACGTTGTGCAGCAGCACGAGTTGCGGCAACGGCGCCGTTGGTGGCTACCCGCTGATAGAGCATATTAACGGTTGGTTCGACGCGGGTCATATACGCATAAAAAACTCAGCGATTGACGACTTGTTTCAACAGCCCGAGGTAGAGATTTGCTATGATTTTCATGTGAATTTTAAGAGTTTTGTTGAGCTGATATGGGTTCTGAAGTGTTTTGGGAGCAATTTGACTGTGGTAGTGTCGTAATGTGGATATGATTTTTTTGCCTGGTAACTTGGGGCATAATTTTTTTTGAAGAAGTGGCAATATGGCTTTGTGGGGCTCTTAGGACAAAATGACGTTGTAGAAAAACTTTTCGTTGTATTTTTTTTATTTTTTTGGGCTTTGGTGTTTGAATTTTTTTTGTCTGTGCGTCTCTTTTGGACCTTTTTGTCCTAAGGTCTTAATATACTTCAAATTAGCAGACTGTTACTCTAAAATTAGAGGCTTTTCCTACTAGAGATTTGGCATGCCGACGTTATTCATGTTGCTATTCAACGTTTGACATTTTGCTCAATGTTGCCTATACTATTTCACCGCCGGCGATTTATCTCCGGAAATTTTGGCTGCTGTGTGTTTTTGCTGTGATAATTACTTTAGATTGTTTTTGCGCCCCAAGCGTACATGTGCATGGAAAGAGAATGTCTTTTATATTTTAAAGCAATTTTGAATGTGAAATTTCTTGGTTTATTGCATAATATTGGATTCGAACATTTTACTCTATTTTGTTAATTTTTAGCCGTTCGAGCTGACAACCATCCTCGTTTTGTATACCGTCGCTGGTTCAGCCGGCCAACAACTATATGCCATCCGCGCCGATAGAGTGCTCTTCGGGCGTTGTGGACTCTTTGTTCCAGAGAAGCTACGGCGACGTTGGCGGATTAAGCGGTGGCGACAAAGATCTAAGAATGAAGATGATCCCTTCAGACCCAAAAGTTCGTTTAAGGGTATTGGCTTTTTTATATATTTTTTGGTTTGATTTTAGTCGGTGATGACGTGCGATGAGCTGGAGCGAATCCTCCTCAACAACTCGGTGCCACCCGGCTTTAAAAGGCAGAACTCGTTAAACAATTGTTTGGGCGGTGCAATAACGACGAAGAGTTCTCGTCAGACGCCTGTCCCACCGTCGGGCATCAACTTTTTCCTAGATTTGTACGATGAATTAGGTGAGTGTGAATATGCGCGGCAATTAGTCTATAATTTTTTTGTTTGGCAGTTTTGATTATTCGAATAGGACGTAAGAAATAAGAAACAAATTTTATTTTTATTTTTTTTTTGTGTTTTTATTGGGGAGGTTATCTAAGCTGTTCATCCGAGGTATTAGGACATGAAGACGCATATTTTAAAACTAAAATTTGCTATAAAAATAAATTTCATTCCAATTTTTTTTTAACACAAATACGGCAAACAACACCAAATATGTATGTACTGTTTTAAACTTAAAAATTTTGAAACCTTTTTTTTGTTATGCTAATTCTAAATTTGCGTTTTTTGGTCCGCACACCGTTGTTTCGATTTTCATGGGGAATAATTGAGGAGTAGTTGGTTTTTAAAAATTGAGTTTTTTTGGTGGGAAACATTAAGCATGGTTTTGGGGGCATTGTTTGAAGTACGAAGATTAATTTTTGGTTATTTTTTTAGGTTTTGATCCGTTCTCGGAGTCGTCGAAGGCATTAGCGGACATGTTGGAGGAGGAGAAGACGACGAGCGCGTTGCGATAATTGTAATTATTGGGGGGCTTTACTTTTTTTTCTATTATAATTGATGTTAAATTTTTGAAATGGGAGCCGTAAGGAAGTACGTGAGTTAATGGCTGAAGGTAATTGTGCTAAGCATTTTGACGGGACGGTTGGGCTGGGGGTTGAAACATGGAGGAGAATTCAATACTGTGTAAGAAAGAGGGGAGGTACAGACATGCATTTTGGTTGTTGGTTGTGTATTGACTAGTTTTTCTCTGTCTTTTTCTCTGATGCGTTTTTGTTCTTTCTTTCTGTCTTGGTCGTTTTTTTTCGCTATCTCTTTCTCTCTCTCTCACACACACTTTTTTTCTTTCAGTCCACAAAAAATAATGTTTGCGATTTGTAAGCCTAATTCGTCTGAATTGTGTGACGAACAACATCATCGCTACCGCCGTTACCCACTCCATTTTGATAATGTGATGTCTGTGATTATGATTATTAAAGGAAATAAAAGTTTTGGCTTTGACTGTCACCCGCGTGTGTGGGTTTTATTTTTTTGTTAGTTTGAAATTGCAAATACCGTTGTGGTTTTTTTTTATTGTTTTTTCAGAATAACATTGAATATAGGGGAAATGACAAGGAGGCGTGTGTTTAATGAAGGTGAATTGATAAGGATGTTAAATGGCTGTGAATTTTTCGGAGCTTGTCAAAATACTGCGAGTCAGCAAATAGAGGCAACGGATCGTCATACTGATAATGACATGCAATTCTAAATATTGCTTAGGATTATGTAACGCCTTTAAAGCTTTAATGGTGGAAAAGTGCTTAAAGGTGGGTCAAGCAATTTTGAAAGAGCAGCTCAGAACTTGCAATATAACTTCAAGCGCTTTTTGCTTGTTTGCTGTTGAAGCTATGATTTATTACTTACAAAAATAATGCTACGGGAATGTTGAAGCTCTGATGGTCAGCCGTGATGCTATTATAAAGAGAGGGTGGTTTGCAATCTATCTTTATAATGTGTTGAATCAAACCTTAATGAATGAAACCTTTTCCCTGTTGTTCTTGGTTGTTGGGAAATATAAGTTACACTAAATTTAATTTTGGCTGTTTGGCTCATCCATATTTTTGAACCCAAAAATTTAAAATGCAATTTAGAAAGTTATATGGCTGCAGGGTTAGATCCATTTCGAGAAGACTTTAACGTTGAAGAAGCGTTGTTCTCTGGCGTTTGTCCTCCTGATACAAAACCATGCTGCAGTATCAGCGATTTTGAGGACGAGATTGCCGATAACCAGCCGGAAATTTTTCTCGCACTTATGAAGATTGAAGACGCTGCCTTCAAGACGTTTACGTCGGCAGAGAAAAATCCCGACCGTCTCGGCCACGAGCTCTCGAAACGGGAGAGATTGCGTCGACTGCAGGAGATTTGTGTGGACGGAGCGTCGGTCATCGACAAGAGGCCGGCTAAAGTCGCAAAGAGGTATTTAAATTCAACTTGTTAGTTTAAACCCGGGCCTGTATTTAAGCTTAGCAAATAATAAAATGAAACTTAAGCTAAGGTAAGGTGAAAATTGAAAACGACCGCTCGGTGCCTTATGCGATTTGCAATTTCGTTTGTAGAAAGGTAAAGCATCTGTCTTCAAACGGCAGCCATAGGTTTGCGTGTGCACAAGGCAATATATTTGACTGTCTTGAGAAATGGACAGCCAGAGGCTATCGGGTCAACATTAAACTTCGCGCCGACGCTGCTCTACACAAGAACCGACAAGAACCGAACCGCTTACTTCAAGTTTGTTTTTTGAAGAGAAGCTTTTCCTTGACGTTCTGTTGTTGAAATACCATTTATAGGGTGTAATCATTGCCTACGATAAACACTGGAATCTGATAATGCGTGATGTTGACGAAATCTACACGCCTGCAGTACGACTCAAAAAGGTGCAAGCATCGGCGCGCGCGATGCCCTCCTCTGTTGTCTATCAGGCGACGCAACACGGAAATCATTATTTAATGCAACGCAATTTAGAGTGCTTATTAATTACCGGAAGTTCGATTGTATGTATTTATTTGTCTATATGATTTGGCCTTTATGGGTTTTTATAGGCAAGCACGTGGCTGGCGGGTTGTTTTTAAAGGCAAAATTTTTGATTTTGTATAAATGTAAGACAAATTTTGAAGCCGAAAATTATTTTTGTTCGTTTTCATTAAAATAGCATCGTATTTTGTGCGCAGGAGTTTTCGACTATGCAGATTTCAAAAATGTTATTTGTTTTTCGATTTTTTAAATCCTCATTGGGTTTTAGACTCCATATGTTAACAAAAAGTTTCATGCATAGTGATCATAATTAGGTAAAATAGCTGGTTTTTTATAAACTTGAAATATATCAAAACAAAAAATTAAAATTTTTTTTATTTTAAAACAAAAAAAAAACTGCGTAAAGGGTGAATTTTAACAACTTTTAAAAACAATAATTTTTGATTATTGTTTTTCAACGACGACAGCCTGATAAGGTCGCGATTCATTACTAAACTCATATTTTCTGTAAACTGCTCGGAAGCCTTTCCCAATCCCAAACTCTGTTTTTTGCGAAAAGGAACAACATGTTTTAACAAGAGTTGACATTTTAGGATTATACTTATTAATTGGTTAGAAAACAAAAAATTTTTGAATTGTTGAATTTCATTCTCCGAATAATTGATTTCGTCGTCGCTCAAATATTTTGCCAAAGTGCACTTTTCAATATCTAGTTGATGAAGAAGGCGAATTAGGTGCAACCTGTTCAAGTTGCTTCGGGAAAAATATTTAAAATGTCGTTCGAAATGTTTGCATTAGTTAATATTTTATGCATATGGTTCCAGGTAAAATTTTGAAACTACGTTCGTTTATTGTACGTTGTCATGAAGAAGTAGTTGTTTTACATCATTTACAATCGTGGTACCATGTGTTGAATATGTTTCGCACTGTCAAAAAGTTTGCCGCAGATATTCTGTCCTAGACCCAAGATTATATGTAATGTTGAGGGAACAAAAAATTGCACATAAACATACAGCATCGGCAACAATTTTATATTTGCGCTGACAAAATGCGATCACTTTTCCGTTTCCTTTTTTCTATTCTTACAACAGCCGCACTGTCTACTTTATTTGACAAGAATGCAATTTGAAGCTTACGAAGACCGTTTAAAGCTGCCCTATTATTCAGTATTATATTTTATTCTTATGAGATATATTTTCTTTATGTGCTGGGCAGCTTAAAAATCATACGGTGTTGACAAAGAAAGATAAGGACGAACAATACGCACAAAAATAAAAAGATGAAAACAAAGATAAAAATGGTAATTGATTTTTTTTTGTACGGCGTTAACAAAATAGTTTTGCAATTTCAATTATGATGGAAACTTTCCTATCACCAATTATTCCTTTCGATTATCTTATGCGGAAATTAATTAATTTTTTTTTGACTAGAAGTTTTATTTTGTTATACTTGTATTTATCTCTGTAATATTAATTAAGTATTATTATAAGCTCAGTAGGTCTATAATTAATGTTTTTGTTGAAATTTGAACAAAAAGAATAAAAATAGAAAGAATAAAAAATAAAAATACATGTGTTTAAACAAAAAAAAATTAACATCAAAATAAAATAATCAATTTGTAATAAAAAATAATTTGTATAAAAAATGGTTAATCCAAAATAAAAAAAATTTATAAAAAAATATACGTGTTGTATCCAAATGGGGAATCTTCAAGGAGGTTGCCATTCAATTGAGAAGGGTGGCTAAAGTTCCAAATCTTGGTGGAACCTCCACTTGTAGTGGTAGTACTCAGGTGTTGAATCCTTATTTTGTATATATGTAATAACTCGATGTAGTATTAACAATAACATTTATATAAGGTACTTGAGTATAATATGAATACGCTGCCGCTCACCACTTCTCCTTCCTTCTTCTCCTCTTTCTAAGACTGACCGCCGATCAGGGCTGTCAGCTTCCTTTCAGTGTTTTTTTGTCTCACACTCATTGGCTGTGGTGTTCTCATGCGTTATCTTTATAAGATGTTTCACTACAATAGTAATGCACATAAATTTGATTAGTTTTAATTCCTCATTTTTTATTACAATCAAAAAAATCGTTTTGTGTTTTTGACTTTATTTTAAAGCGATTTTTCCAAATGTGATGTATTGGAGATTTATTGATATTTCCGCTTAATCATGTATTTAAACTAATAAACAAACTGTAATCCATAGCTTATCCAACTCTACACAATGTACATGGATTCGTTTATTCGAATAATACCGTCTCCTTATATAATACCTCTCTCTCGTGTATTGACCTTTCTTCGATATGTAACGTAATTTATCAATTTATATTCACATGGAAAAAGTTGAGATCAATACGCATGTTGTTTAATAAATATAAAATATCGTTGGTGACGCCGCAACAGTCGGAAGAGGGCTCTCTTAAATTCCCGGTTGAAGACAGTATAAATAACGGGGTTAATTGCACTATTGCCTAAAAGCGATTTTAAACTGTAAACTAGACAGTTTGGGTGTTTAAAAAAAGGAGCTTACAATATCCGAGCCAGAAGAAAAACTTAAATAGGAGAATAGGCGCTTGGTACCCAAATGCACCCAATACGTACATCATCTAAAAAACAGTTAAATAAAATAAATTGGCTAAAAAAGAAAACAATGGGCTTTATAGACTTGCAGTCGTCTGACCACAGACAAATTAGTCCTAGGGACATTTTAGCCCTACAAACTTTTGGCCTTACAGAATTTTTGTTTTCTACATTCGTGATTTGTTCTATTGTAAATAAACGTCTTTGCGATCAAGTACTTAGTCATAATTTAGTCCTAGATACATTTCATTTTTTTGTCTTTTCGGACTTTTAGACTTCCAGAATTTTTGTCTTTTAGATTTTAGATATGTTCCACCGAATTAAGTGTCTACAAATGCAATCAAGTACCTTTAGACCAAATGTTAATGAGGCCAAATCTTACAACAAAAAACTTATATTTCTGTAACCAAGATTCAAAAAAAAACATTAACAAAATCAAAACCCCAAAAATGTTTTTCGAAAAGTTACTTACAAAAAAGGGCAGCCAACTGACAATGAAGGCAGTGAGAATCAGTCCCAAAAGCAAAGTTGCTTGCCGTTCTTTAACCTTTAACAACCGCCGCCGCTTGTCCAAATGCTTTTTGCTGGCGTCGTTGACGTCGCCATAGCTCAGCTTCTGCTGCAATTTTTGTTGGTCGGTGTCGGAAGTCGGCGTCGCTGGCGCCGCCGTCCCACCACCAACAATTGGCGGCGAGGACGGCAGGAACGACGATTGTTTTATTGACTTTAGACTGCTGGATGATGCACCCAATAAAAAAAGTCTTTGACGCAGATGTGTCAGAAATGTTGACTGAAAATTAGAGGACTGTAAAAATTTTACTGTGGTATCTAGGGTAAAGTAATGTAAATAATAAAGATAGATGGCTCGGAAATGTGTACAAGTTAATCACCGAAAATTGTTCATTCTTGTATTTCCACTCAGTGATCACCTTTTTCGGCTAGGACTACCTACTCTCTCCCTTAAAAATTCGGTTTTTCTACCGTCGAAAAGGAAAGCCGAAAATAGTAAGAGAAAAAATATTAAAAAAGAAAGTTAGAAAATATTGGCAACCCTTTCAACGCTTTAGGACAATTTTACACTGTTGGATTCATTAGGAGTCCCTATTGCGATCGAAACGGCTTCTCTAATTCGCACTTCGGGCAGTAAACTGAACAGTCAAAATTACGTGAGGATTGACGTCCACCGCGTTCGCCTTATTGAAATTATTCAAAATCGGCGAAAAATTGCCGAGGTTTTGCCCGTTTTCCAACGAAATTTTCTGCTGACACAACGGCGTTTCTTGGAGCGAGTAAATTTCGGGCACCGAGACGGCTGTAGTCAGCTGGCACAGCGTCTCGTCGGTCCGCTGTGTATCTTTTATTCTCTGCCGACTGTGGTGTTTTGTTATCACTAAAAAATTTGGTTTCAATTTTAATTCCGCCAAAATTTGCTTTTTCAACTTGCCATAAATTCTCCAGTAAACTATAACGAGAATCCCGACGGGAATATAGAATGAGCCCAACGATGAATATAGGACGTAGCCAAGGTCACGACTGACTGAACACTCGCCCGGGTCGCGTTGCGCTTTCCACCCCAAAAGAGGCGGGAAACAGATGAGAAGCGAAACTAGCCAAGCAACGCCTGCATAAAATTGATTAATATGTGGAAATGTGACGCTAATTATACTGCCAGAATCGACGCTCGTCTTTAATTTAGGGTCTTAGAAATGAAAGCGCACCCACAAAAATACGAAGTTAAATTTTGATTTTGACCTTTAAATCTATGCGGAACCAGTAATGGGTAATAGTTCATTAACCTTTACAATTTCTAATACTATTTTCCTTTTGTCTCACGTCAGAGAAAGGAAAATAGCGTATTAGAATGGAAGGATTAATGAACCATAACTGAATGGAAGTCTTATTTTTGTCCAAAGCCGTTTTTTCTGGCCTCTTTTCTTATACATCGTGTTTAATGTCTTAGAAGTTTTGTTATCCGTCTGTTTGTTTTTTAATACAGACATTTTTGCCTATGTATTTGTCTGGCCTTACTACTAAAAGAAACAAATGCACCATTTATCAGCCAACCTCTAAAACTAAAATCAGATGTCATTCGTTATTATATACGATCTATCAAAATGTACACTAAACTGAGGCCATAATAAAGTTTAAATAAGTTTAATTTTAGCCTACTCGATTAATCTGTTTATCTTTATTGCCTTCTATTTCCATGTTGTCTTAGCTTATTCAATTTTAAGTTTAGATTAATATAAATTCTTTTTGTTTCTTTTAATAGAGTTTAATTATAATATAGTTTTTTTTGTACGTAGGTGTTTGATTCTAAATAATCACGGTTAGCTTGACATCCATCTTTTACTCCCATTTATCATAAATATTATTGGTGAATGAAGCTAATTTCTTTTTAATTTTACGAAGTGTTTATCTTAACTTTTGCCTGTTTTTATGCTCTCTTAAATATTTTAGACTGTGATAGTTTATTGGGTTAAAGTATTGGTGTATTATTATTTTTTCTTTTTATTTTGACCAATATGTTTTTATTGACGTCGTAAGACGTAAATAAATAAATAAATAACTATGACTTTTCGTCCGACGCATATTAACTGTTGAATGGTTTCTTCAATCATGGCGTTTGTGTATGCATTAAAGCGGCAAAGGTTTAAATTCCTTACCCATCCTTTTTATTTATAGAAGCAAATAGAAGCAAGGTTTCACATCTTGGAATCTGGAAAATCTAACTTTAATGATTCCCTATTACCGTGATTTAGCGCACCATTGTCAATCAAACAGTCTAATTTTCTCAAACTTGAAACAGAAGTTTTTGCCTTAATAAACTCAACCCTTATTTCTCAACTTTTGTGGAAAGAATTTTTTGGGTACGCGATCTTGAAACAAGTCGGTTATTAAGCAATATCAAGATTTTTAAACATTGCTACTCTGTTGAAATGGTTGGTTCAAGTTTTTTATTTGAATTTATTCATTCTAAGCAAATTTAAAAAAAAGCATTAATGTTGATTTCACTGAGTTTTTTTTTTATAATTTCCATATGAGCATAACTAGTTTGAATATGCTACTTGATTAATTTTTGTACTTTATGTTATTAATAAAAATCATTATATATAATACTAAAGCAATTAAACAAATTATTAAAGAAAATTTCGTTGAAGTTTCGTTTTTCGGGTTAAGCATGAACAATTAATAATTATAATGAGAACCAATTATCAACCTGCTAAATAATTGCGCAGAATTGCAGGTTAAATTATAATACATTTCACTTTAGGTATTTTTAACACTTCAATAAAACAAAATCGATTTAAAAATATTTAACAGATTCAAATGTTGGACATTGTCGGAACAATTTCAACGTGTCAAAACAATCTCCGAGAATTGGCATTCTGTTAGACATTGTGGGAACAATTTCAAATTGTCGGAAAAATCTCTGGAAATTTGTAAACTGTTGGACAATTCTCTGACAATTTTAAATTGTCAGAACAATCTGCGGGAAATTGTATTCTGTAAGACATTGTCGAAACAAATTCAAATTGTTTTAACAAACTTCAGAATTTTTTAATCTATTGAACACTATAAATCAACGTAATATCCCACTTTAAGGGTAGTCAGAGACAATTTTATAGATAATGATCTTACAGACGTCACCCCGGGAAGTAGCTCAAAAATTTATCAAAACTTTAATAAGTGAATCAAATCAATTACCAATCATCACACAAATTCTTAAAGGCGTCCTCTTTATTGGATAAGTAAGCGGCTGGGTGACCGACCAATATCTGTCCAACGAAATAATACAAATGTGCAAGATTGAGGCTGTCACAAACAAGACGTCCAACGCCAGCCACAACTCGCACAATACATTGCCTTTAAATATAACAGTTAAAACAATTTTTGAAAGATTCGAAAAAAAGTAATCAAAATTCTCACCGAGTACCCAGATTCCGACAATTTCATAAATCATTGTCAAGGGCATTATTAATAAGCCGACCAACAAATCGGCCAACGCCAGTGATACGATCAGCCAGTTTTGACGTTGCGCCCGCAGTTTTTGATCATTGTTTACAGTCAGTACAACCATTAAGTTGCCAAAAACAATGAGCTAAATATAAAATTGGTTTGGTGGAGTGGTTAAGTTGAAATGCAAATTTATATAACTTATTCGTTTATGGGGATTTGTGGATAAGTTTAAACTTGGTTGGAGGTGACCAAGTAAAACATTGCGCTGCAGGACAGCAAAAGAAAAATTTTAGCACTATTAATTCCCGCTTTTTGCTAGCTTGTGCCTTATTCTAAGTTATAATTTTTTAATGGGCACGCCTACGCCTAAGAGCGTAAATATGTGAAACGTGAGTTAGTTGGCTTAAATTGGGTTTGGGCACGAATATGTGGGTAATCGAAAACTTTCAAATTTAAGCTTTAATTCTATAATAGCCCCAAATTGTTTTAATCTCTAAGAACACGACAATCAGTTTAACGAAACACCAAATTTAAGACTAAGTCTGATCCGTAATAAAATCCAAATTTTTGCTGGGGTAGGCTTGAAACCTAGTTTGATACATTAGCTTTGACTTAATCCAAAAGCATTAAAATAAATTTTTTGCAATAAATAATATTCTAAAGTAAACATCAGAGATCTGAAACGTTTAATAAAGTTGAAAACTCAACTGCTGTAAACAAAAGTATAAAGTTACAATACGAGAACAAGAATATAATGCAACAAGTGATAAAAAAGCTATAAAAATTATGAAACCATTTTCATCTATACACATTTCAAAAACCTGTTGTAAATCAATTCAATAACTATTAATTTTATACTTTTCAAAAAAATTAAAATGTAAATTCAAACATTTTTAATGCATTTTTTACAAATGTCACTGTATTTTTTTAAGGTTTGTAGGCAAATGTAGAATTTTGTAGCAAAACCAGAAAAAAGCTAAAATAATAATGTATTTTTTTTGAAATAGCAATGAATAATCATTTCATCAAAAAATCCTGTTTTAACTGCTAATTTTGGTGGCCGAAAAAACTTCCAGAATAAGAATGAAAAACAGCGTTTTAGTGGGTTCTGATTAAAATACTAATGTTTTTATTAATGTCAGAAGTGTCGGAAACCCTATAAACACTAATTTTTGTACATTATCTTAATTTTAAAAAATATGGTAAAAAATTGGATTTCAGCGACTTTTTATTATAAAATCGCTATTTTTTGTAATCTATATGGTTTCAAACTGTCGCGAACGCGATTAAAAAGAAAGAAATGGAATTCAAATTCAAATTAATGCGCAAAAACAGCACATCGTCAATAAAAACAATAATTCCTGAGAAAAAACGTGAATTTTTTTTTGAAATTTTTAAAATTATAATTTAAATTTTCCGCTCTTCAGGATAGCAAACGACACAAATTTAAAAAAAAAGTCATTAGTGTGCCAATTCAAATAATTGACAAAAACGTGCTTAAGTAGCGTTGAAAAATTCAAAGAATATACTAGCATAACGGTGAGCATAAAGGCAACAGTAAAAAACGCTTCGCTAAGCGACAGGCATGACGGCCAAGGTGAAATGCACTGATTGTCGGCAATTGCCTCAATGGTTGCCAAAGTGTTGGAGGAGCCGTGGTCGTTGAGAAACGAACCATTTTCCCACAATCGCAGCACCTCCATTGTGGTCAATCAACTACAATGGAATCAACAAATTGTGTCGGAGCTAAAAATGCATTATTGTTTCCTGTTGATTGAAATAGAAAAATTGACTAAAATTGAGTTTGGACAATTAAAATCATACAGTCAAGACATAATAATCACGCTGGCCAAAATATCGGCTAAAAACATAAATACTGTAAACTCAAACTTTAAACTCTCCATTTTGAGTATGAAAAAATTACAAAAAAGTAAAATATTTTTAGAAGAATTGCTACTAATAAGGTAACTTCATTTTGGCGGGTCGGCCATATGACTTGTGCTATATACCATAAAAAGCAGTGCATTTTTTATGCCAGATTATAATATAATTAGCAGCTCAATGCTTGTGGTGAACGAATAAATCGATATCAAACTTTTGACGTGCTAAAATAAAACTCGAATTTCCCCAACTTACATAGAGAATTATTCTTTTGGCCTTAATAAAGCAAAAACTTAGGCGTTCAATTTTTAATTAAGCTGTATGCGCATTGTAATTATTTGGTCTTTAGCAATTTTGCTTTGCTAAAAAAGCAGTAAAAATGTTGTCTTGGTGCTAAGTTGACTTAATCTGTCGGAAAATACATTTGGGTAACTACAAATCAACAGAAACAGAGGCAGTGTCATTAGAAAAAAGAGATTAGCTTAAGCTGTTCCCTGTTTTGCATTTGACTAATCTTTTGTTATAGTTCAATAGAAATATAATTTGTACTCAAGCCTTAGAAAAAGTGAGAAAAGGCCAACGGTAAAAAAATAATTTAGGAAATCGTTGGCACTTAAAAGCTCAAATGGATTTACAATCAAAAAAAAAACAGAAATTTCACAAGCATTATGAGACAATATATGTAAAGAGTCAAAAAGAAAAATAATCGATAATAATTTTCTTACATCAAATTAGCGCCAAAAGCTTTATTAAATTTTGATTTATTAGACAAATTAAATATTTTGATTGGCTCATAACTTGTGTTTTTCGTTGTTTTTTGTTTTGTACCAAGCGATTTAAACTAAAATTTTGTGCGTACAAGGCACACAATACACACACATACATCAACTTCCGATTTTTTATCTCCTGCAACAAAATTTTACCATTTTTTAAAATTCCAAAATACGAAGTTGGCCGGTTTGTTGCAAAATTTTTTTTCTGGCTGAAAAATCAAAAATGAGAAACAAAACGCCACAAAAATTTTTTTACCGAAGCCTAACGTTTGACTTTTTATTGGAAAATGGATAAAAAAAAATTGTGGCAAGACAACTTTTTAAGCTTCCACGAAATAAAATAGAAGAAAAAAAATTAATTAAAATTTCAGAAAATCTATCAAAAAATTAATTAAACGCTCTCCAGAAAATGTTTCTGGATGTAAAATTGGGCTGAGCCAACGTTATACAATATTAAATATTATATATAATCTGTGATAGTTCAAAAATTTAAGTCGAAACTAAAACAAGAAAATGGAGCAAATGAATTATAAAAACCGGTGGCCGGTGTCATAATATAAAAAAAACTATTTATTGTTTATAAACGTCCAAGCAGTTTCTCATTTTTTAAAATTGTTTGGCTTTCAGCAAAACAAAAAACAAATGAGAAAGAATTTATTTCCATGTTGCCTTTTTTACAGCCACATAAACTTGCTTGGCACAAATTGGGGAGAAAGAAAAGAAAATAATAAAATACACGTAACACGTACGCACACGGTTGTTATAAAAAATATAACCATAAGTTCTTTCGTCTTTGCCAAATTGACTTTGCGTCTTTCCTGGTGTTTTTGTGTGCAAAAGAAAAAAAATTAGAGACGCTGAAAAATGGCTTAAAGTCTCCTTTTTAACAAAACTTTTCAAAGCCTGAACAAACAAAATAAAATTGATAAAAACGAACGCTGGAGGTTGAGAAAAATATTTAAAAAAATAAAAATTTCAATAGACATACGGCAATAACTGAGTTCAAATGATTGAATACACGTAAGAAATTTGTCTTTTTGTAACCATAAGCAATTGGTGTGAAAACATGGCAGGGAGGAAGCACATATTGGTTTTAATGCATATGCATAAGCATATAATTTATATAGCGCATAAATAACAATACAAAAACGCATAAAATATACTTGCCTTATATGTATAAAGATAAATATTGCGTGTATTTTACGAGGCCGACCAGAACGACAAATCTTTGCGCATGCGTACAACTTATCAGGCTTCAAAATAAATTGAATAATTTAAATTATTTTCGTTTACTTTTCTTAGAAAACTGCAATGTAAAAAAAATAAAAGAATGCTTTCTTTCTTTAAAAAACGCAGTCAATACACATAAGAAGCCCAGATCATCAATAAGATATGCATTAAAAATGCTTCACACTTTGGACACCATGGATTTTTTTGCCATCTTAGCTTGTGCTACGTATTTGTAATTTGTAGTTGCAGCAAACTAATTGACGGAAATAACAAATTATGCAAAAAAAAATTGCTAGACATCATTAAGTTAATTTTATAATTTTAACGTAATTAAGCAGGTATTGTAATTTCTTTTAGCCGTTTGTGATATGGCATAATATCATTTTAATAAAAAAGTTTGAGCAAATAGTAAGTTTTTGGTTTGATTTAATTAGAATTTATTTATATTTGCAATCCCAAAAAATTGCAATGCTAAAACTATTATAGAACCATAATAAAATAGTACAGTAGTATATTAAACTGGAAGAATACCTGTCGATTTGCGGAGATGTCGATTCGCAAGCGTCGGTTCGCGGAAAAAAATAAACTTATACTATAGGTGGCAAATATATCTATAAAAAAATTTCAAATGATTAACAAATCTACAAATTGTGGATTCTGTTAAATGTAAAATTTTTTAAATTTGATTAATAAATACTTAAATATTTTGTTTTTTTAAAAGAATTTTTTTTAAACATACGGTAAATATTTACATACAGTTTTACATAAAAAAGTATATAAATATTAAAATTTTCATGTTTTAGCTGTTTGAAAAACGGTTTAAAAAATACGTAATGGCAACACGGTTTTGGAAATTTTTTAATATTTTGTAACTATGCCTAAAGGATTTTTTATGTTAAATTAGATTTATATTTAGAGTGAAATGGAAATGGAATTAATTAATTTAAAGCTAATTAGTTTAAAAAGCTTAGCAATTACCAGATTAAATTATCAGGAATGTTACACCTGGTCAAATGGAGGAGTTCTTAAAAAAGGACGGTACAAAAGTGATTTTCTATTTTTGCTATGGGTGTCGTGCTATTAATAAACATAAAAAGGAAATGAATGAGCTTATTACTGTTCCTAGACGTAAAGCTATTAAAGATATTTCTGGTTAAACATTCTGGATAGATGAAAATGTCGACTTTTTACACTCATGTGCTCCAATGAATTTTGCCCAGGTATATGAATTTTTTTTTGGGACTTAATAACCTCCCAAGTGGCATTAGTAATGTAGAATCTCTAGACGAAAATGACTCAGATATTTCCTTGGAATTGTAAATTATGAATCCTGAAATTTTTTTGTTGTTATTTTTGTTAAATTAATGTTACTTTTTTGAAACACAAATCATAAAAACGCAAAAAAATTATTCGGTTTTCACAATCAATAAAATTTAAACATTATTGTAACAAATTTTTCAGCTGCTGCCGTTATGGCAATTTTTTTTAATTTGTTCAAATTTTCCGAAAAATGTCAAAGTTTTGGTCAAAAATCAAGGCAAAAAAAAAGTTCCGGCTCGTTAAGTAAAAAAGCTTAAATTAACGAATTTTTTATAGTTTGGTTTATTTGTAAAAATCATTAAATATGATACTGTATATTTGTTTCATATTTAAATTCGTTGTGATGAAAGCACGCAAATTTTAAAATTAAATTTTGTGAATGAATTTTAAATTAAAATCTTTGTACAATACGAATATATTACTGTAGGTTTAATTTTAATTTAAATTGGTTGCTTTGAAAAACCGTTTGTTACTGTAGTTATAATTTATTTCTTTTCTATTTGACATTATACAATGATAATCCCTTCAAAGAATCATTGAGAATTATTACTGTCCTTAAATTTACAACTTAAGATTTTAAAATAAATGTGATTACTATAGGTTTTAAAGTTTTAAGTTGCATTGTTACTGTATATTTATTTCTACAATGTATTTCTTATCTTTTATAATTTTTTCTTTTTCATGTTTAAGAAAAGTTTAGGGAAACGGAATTTTGGGTAATGTTTGTAAAATTAATTAATCTGTTTGGAAATTTCTTTCCGTCAAAAGAACAATGAGTGTTGTCCTGCCTGGAAAATTTTTTCTAGCAAAAATTAAAATTTACCAACGAAAATTTTCGAAAATTTGCAATTTTTCAACATCAAACAAGTTGCAAGAGGTGTGAATTCAAAAAATTCAAGGAAAAATAAAATGAACAAAGTATAAAACAATAAGGGCAAAAATTAAAAAAAATGCCATATCAGTTGCTTAAAAATAAACTAGCGGGAGTTTCCAACATTTCACTCCAATCCAATTTGTATAATTTTATTTTTTTAAGAACACCTACAGTAGTTTTGTAAATGAGACTGCCGTGGTCAGATGTGTTGAGAAAAATAAAAGCAGAAATCAAGATACAACTAAGTGAGAATTAGGTAGCTTGCTTAATTCTCATGAGTTTTGCATCAGTTTGTACATATTACATTGATATCATTTTTTTTTGAGTTGAAGAAAAACAGAAAATATTAAAAAATAAATAAATTTTTTTCTTTTAATTGAATTGAATTTTTTGATAAAGCCGATTAGTTGGTTTGGTGACTAATTATTTGAATAATGCATTTCATTAAAATATTTTTTACATAACTTCAAAATTATTTGCCTTGGAATTGCATTAAAAAGTTGTTTTTATGCTTAGGAATGTTGTTTTCTTTTTTTAAAATATTACTTAATTGCCTTCATGTGCAAGACCCGAATTATTTTTAGGTCATTAAGTAGGAAAAAACGCGATTGAAAACCATTGTTGTCGGTGTAATTGAGAGAAAAATCGGTTTAAAATAGAAAGGACACGATTAAAAATGCGCAGAAATCTATTGCTTGCAAGAGAACTAAGAAAAGGAAAAGAAAAAGCCATTTATACAAAACAATTTTGAAAAAATCACCACAGCAATCGAATTGGTGCAGGAATCAATGTAAAACAGTTTTTTTCTTATCTCTTTTTCACGTAACTCACGTAACTCAATTAAAATCCAGCAAAAAATTTTTTATCTACCGTTATTTTGCAGAAAAAAAATTGTGGAAGCAACAAAATGAAGCAAAAACGGCTTTTTTCTCGGTGTTTTAATAAGAGACACAGTGGCGGCGATTGACATCAACAACAGTAACAGTTTAGACGTAAGGCTGATCAAGAACATTATACAGCAAAGAAATTCTTCTCTGACAACAACAATTGTTTAAAAGATGCGCTGATCAAGGACAGTAACATTTAAATTTCAGCGCCAGACCAACAACAATTTTGTCAGTTCAAATTTCCTTGTTGTTGAACAACCGCAACAGTTGGTTTTAATGCAGCAACAAAAGTTAGAAAAAATAGTGAATAGTTAAAAAAACGCACAACCAAACCAATTTGTACATATGTAAACATGCAGAAATTGACTAGATAACAATTTTTTTTGTTTTTACCCAATTTTCCAAATTTTATGGTTTGCATTATCTGTTATGGCGGGTTGGTGGGGAAAGAGAAATAAAGTTTTTTTATTATTTTTCTTTTATTATTCAACTGGAGGATGATTGCTTATGATAGTTGGTCTCAAAATTCTCCACAAACCACATAACTGTTCTGATAGGGAAACAATAAGAGAAGCAAAAGTTTTTTTCATTTTGATTGCTCTACTTAACTAAACCCTAACATTTGGAAAAAATGTTTTTTTTTAATACAATATTTTTTTTTATATTATGGTCATTTTCTTCTTTTTTTTAAAGGGAGGGGTTTTCTGTAGTCAATTATCAATTATGTTCTACCGATTTTTTTGGAAAGAACGGTAAAATTGACGAATAACAAATCTTTCGATGATAAGTTGTCTTTGCAGATAATAGAAATATTTCTAAGTTACTGCACTTTTTTCAAGGAAAATGTTCAAAAATAGTTGTAGTTTTTTTTATTAAATATATTAGTATATGTGTATACTTATTGTTTTAAGTGAGTTGTAAAAATGTTCAACAGAAAGCAATTAGAACAATTGGTCTTAATTTATGCAATTTATAAGTTTGCGATATTTCAAATTTGAATATTTTTTCTACACGTTTTAGGTAATTATGATAAATTAAAATTTCTATCGCAAAAACTTGCTGCTATGAAAATGAAGGGTTTTCATTATTATAGAAAATAGTTTTTTGACGCGATAGAATGACATTCTATTTTTGTAAAGTACGATACTCCAATTTCAATCGACTTTTTCCGACTTTGCTGTTGGGCTTTATTGGTAAGCTAAGAATTTGAAACTTTACTTTAGGTTTTCTTAAGTTTCTTAATTAAATAGTGTTTTTAATGTTGCGCACAATTTTAAACGTTTTGGCTTTATGTACCTAATGATAATAACTAACTCTAAATCTAAGATTTCTTCTTAATCATTAGTCATTTGAGTACAACTTGACTTTTTAAAGACTTTAATTTGCGTTTTAAAAATTGATGAGGCACAGCTTAAGCCTTGATCTTTATTTGGTTAATGGTTGAGCAATAAAAGAAATAAATTGTTGTAGAAAATGATATCAAGGTTTGCCAACTATGAAGCTAAAAGGTCCATGAGCTTAGTTGAGATTAAGCTTATGAGTTGGTAACCAAACCGATGAATGATTCTTGAACTTATTTCTTTGTAATTATATGAAAAGTTTAGTGATCTTGACAGAGAGTGGCTACTTAAGGATAAAGTAGTGTAAACTCATAAGAAACATTTTAAATTGACTTGTATATAGATGGCCATCAGTTACGGGCCATTCGAAGTGGGTACTGAAGGTTTTTGTTAATTACGGTATAAAAAATGAAAAAGTTAACGAAAAACTTTTTTTGTTGATACCGGAATCAATTCTAAATTAATGCTGTTAGTCTTTTTGAACACTGACCAGTATGTCGATATCATATCGATTTTATCACTAACGAGCATAACAGTGCCTTCATAAAAAACACAACTTAAAGCACTGGTCATCATTATGATTCTGTCTTCGTCTTTTTTTTCCGCGCTTCATTTTGTCTTCGTTCTTTGTCCATGTTGGTTTTTGTCTCCGTCTTTTTTCTGTGACTTTTTACCTGTCATCTTTTTGTCCCTTTGTTTTTTTGTTTGCATCTTTTTGTCTGGAACCTTTTTATGCAAATCTCTGTTTTTTTGCGTCTTTTTGTCCTAGAGTCGAATCCGGACAATCAATTACAATCCCAAAGAAATTTTTTAAAAACCTTAAATTAAATTTAGAAACCATACTGACATATATTTTTGTTATTATTTAGACCTCATCTTGTTCGTACGCAAATCTCAGGAAATCTTTGCGGACGAGCCCAATTTTCAGACGCGCGTATACAGCGCTCACGGTGCGTCTCCGGAAAACATTGATAAACAACGTTGGTTTGACTTTTTTTTCTAATAATGTTTAAGGAATAAAATGGTTTTAGAAGCTAAAAAAATTGAAATGTTCTCACAACTCAAAGATTTTTAGTACTTATTAGTTAATGATTAGCTAAAATTTCAAAATTTCAGAGAAATTAAAAAATTGGGTTGGCTGGACAAAATTCAATTCAAATTAAGAATAATAAAAAAAAATAAGTTTGTTGTTTTCTTTTCACCATGACAATGGCGCTTTTATCACTAATATAGCATATACGGATAACAAAAATAGTATAACAAAAATAAGTACAGTATATAAAACAAAGGTAACGTAAAAGATATACAAAACAAAAGATAATTTTTCCAGCTATTCTGTAGAGAAATTCTGGATTTTGCAATGCCTAATGCACTCTCAAATTAATGACTTTTTAATTTTCAGACTTTAATATTGGCGTCATCCAGGTTCGCTTAAAGCATTGGACAACAACAACCACAAAGGCGCTTCCAGTAGTCGAAATGGAAGAATTTTATTCGCCATTCATTCGTCGCTCGCCAATCATTACTTCAATTCCCGCAGCGGCGCCTTACGTGCAGCCCTACAATACGACGTGGTCACTGCATGTCCGACACTCACAAAAGACTTTATTTACTCCCGATCCACAATTGCAGTCGTCCAAATACCGGCAGACGGCTGAGGACGGCCGCCGTTTGCGCCGTAAAAATCACCATAAAAATATTACAGCAACGACTTCATTAATGGAAAAGAATGGCATGGAGGAAAATAGCCGGGGCGACACCTTCATTGAGATAGTTACAGCATTGTGGAAGCAATTGGATTTGTTGAATAGCCCACTGGGATACATGCTCTTGTCGGCTGTGTTTATGCTTGTTGCGCTTCTTGCTATTGTCTACGCCATACTAACGGTGGCGTTAAATCGACGTCGCAAGTATCCGTACGATAGGCACGACGATGCTCAGTTGGTTGGCGTGGAGAATAGCGCAGAAATCAGTGAGTTCGGTCAGCCGCGTAAGTACAGGCCAGCCAACCCAGAACAACACATGCATTACGAGTTTTCATCGTCGCGTCGGTCAACCGGGCCCCCGCCTTCTCATCAAATGATTTACGATTCCCGCTCTCAAACACCCAAACATTCGTTGAGCTCGTTGCCGCGCCACTATGTTGACCAACAATACAATGTTGACGCGCAACGTATGTCCGAGTTTGAATTGGAGCGGCTGTACCGGAGTATTAGCCCGTTCCAACGCTACGCACCGAGTGCCGCTCCCACCATCACTCCTTCAATAACCAGTGAAGAGTCGTCTTCAATGATGCGCCGCATGGGCGGTTTGAATAATAATCGACGAATCCGTGACAAAAGGCTGCGACCACCGCTGGAGGCCCCACCGCCTCCACCGCCGCCCAGAATCCCGCCTCCGCCAATACCACCACATTGTAAGCATTTTTAGAATTGCAAAAAGTAAAAAAATATCGGATGTGACGTGAGGTATTTATCGCCTTTCTAGTAAAGTGAATTTGTCAAATGGGTTGCGATAACGTTTTGCTTTTACAATTTTTTATAATCAGTCAATAACAACTGAAAGGCTAAGAAATAATCATGGTTACAAAGGGAAAGAAAATGTTGGCTGTTAAGAATTGCCACGATAAACGTTTTTTTCATAATACACAAAAAAATTTGTCAAAGAATCAAAGACGTTTCCTAAAATCGTGTTTTAATATCCATAGAACGGCTTATTTAGCAATGGCCAAAATTCCTTGTTATAGAACTTAATATAAAAAATGATAATTGAAATCAATTTTATTTTTGTTTTATGACTGTTAACGAATGGGAAAAAGTTAAGGTTATTTTTTTTCATTAATTTACAGAATGAGTGATTGCGTCAAAGTGGATATAGTCGATGAAAATTGGCATTCATAAGACAAGGAACCAAAACGAAAGGGTAAGCATAAATATAATTCTACTGTGTATAAATTTGTTAAACAATATGGATGCCATAAAAAAATTATTTGCAGATTAACGCGGCGAGTACGCGGTTGGACATGGCCGATGGCAAGACAATACTAATGAATCAGGAGTGGAGTGGAGCATTCAAAAATTGCCCTCCAGAGAATGCAAAACAAAAATTCCTCGACGCTAAACCCCAATGCGTAAGGGATTCTAACAATGAATAAAAATTAGCAAAGTTGTTCATCTGGAAACTGGTTAGTCATAACGAATAGCTCATTTTTATGTAAATATATTGAAATTTTTAAAAGCTGATCAATAATTTTGGATTAGTTATTATGAATTATAATAAATGATGTTGATTAATTTTTTACGATAGAATTTCAGTGCAATTAAAATAACAATCCTCAGTGTTATTATTTGAGTAATTCCCTAACTGTTGCATACCAACACCGCAGCATAAGAAGTTTGCTTGAACATTACAATAAACCAATGTACGACCGATTAACGTACATTTTATATTTAGTTTTGGCTCATTTTATTAAAGTTTTTTTTGTATGCAAAAATTAAGGTAAATCGAAAAGGTGAATTCTTGGTTATTATCCTTTAAACAACATTAGCTTTTTTAAAGAACGGCACGATTGGGTTTTCATAATTATTTGTATAATTTTTTAAGTTTGCTGCAGTATTTCCGTAAATCGTGTAGAATTTAAAAAAAACAATAAGACAATTTTAATTATTTTCATGTGGTTATAACCAAAAACACAAATTTAAAAACAAGCGTGAGTCATAGGAATGTTAATGGGACATGAGGGGATAATGGATAAGAAAAAAGATTGGTTTTAATCGCGATTAATTCGCGGCAGAACGACCTTTAGAAATAAGAATTGATAGCAACAATTTTAAAAATATTTTATTGGAATTTTTCAAGCGAATTGCTTCAAAATCGAATTCAATAAAAATATAAAATATAGCTGCGCAAGATTATTGTAAATAACTTATTATTGCTTCAGTTTTAGCATTCATCAAAAAGTACAGCTTATCT
Source organism: Drosophila nigritarsus (assembly GCA_035044305.1). Classification (NCBI taxonomy): domain Eukaryota; kingdom Metazoa; phylum Arthropoda; class Insecta; order Diptera; family Drosophilidae; genus Drosophila; species Drosophila nigritarsus. The sequence continues at coordinate 100,889 of JAWNMF010000484.1, read as the reverse complement.
GCAGCATTATAACAATGAAAGTTTGGAAAAAAATCAATGATCAAAATACGTTTAAATTTTTTATTATTATTATTCAATCCGCGTAGTAAGTACAACAAAACAAGTTTAAAAATAGTCAAAACTAACTTAAAACAAGAAAAAGTTTTGAAAAGAAAGGACACTTTTTTTAGATGAAAAAATGAAATATTTATTCAATTGAAACTTACAATCATTCTGTAAACTAACAGGTTTTGTATGCCACAGTTTAGACTAAAAAACGGTATAAAAACAAATTTTAATCTTTAGGCAACGCTGATTACGGAAATTTTAATACAGAATAATCCCTAGTATTTATATTGTTTACTTCAAAAAATTGACATAATTATAATATATAGTTTAGAGCACTGGCGCAGCCAGCGCTGCAAACCAATACAAAATTGATTTTAACATACCTAAAATAAAATTAGTCTTCGCACAAAATAATAAAACAAAAAAAAAATTTTTTTTAAATAACAGGCAATCACAAATTGTCTCATGTGGTCAATGTCTGCAAGCCAAAATAATGCTTAAAAAAATGGACAAAATCTATGTTTGCCTGCTTATGTCAAATACTTTTAATCATAAAAAACAAATAATATTACATATACGGTATTATAATTGAGCGGCGACTACAAAAAAACTCAAATTATTTACAATTATACGACTTATAAACAGTGTAGCTTGGAGCTGAGTGTGATACCTGCAAGTTTTAAGTTCAGAGCTGTTGAATTGCACACTAATCATTAATTTTTAACACTATTGTACTATGTCTCATGTTAGGTGACGAGGATATTGTGTTCAAAAATGATACACCAAGCCATTCCCCTCGAGTCAACTGATTTTGAATGAATTGAATTGCAATTTTAATACCAAACTGGTTGTGGAACGGTGTTGTGATTAGACGCAAAAAAGAGAAGGAATCAGGCAGTGAAAAAAAACTGAAAAATTCTATTAGAAAACCAAAATTTGTCTGAATAAAAAATTTTTTTCCCACTTTAGTTTCGACTACTAAAGCTGTAAAATATCATTTTTCTGAATTGCTATTTATTTCCAAAAAAACCCAATAAATAAGAATTTACTTGATACTTGCACGTTGATGGTTTAACAGTAAGCTTGGTAAATCAAAGTTGACGGAAGAGGTATAATTTAAAGTAGAAAAGTAAAGAATTCATTTTTCAAACCAAAAAATACAGCAATAATTGTTTTGCTTTAATTTTGAGCAAAACAGGACACAAAATATTGCCGGATCATATAGCCAGAACAAATAATATAATTAAACTGACTAAAAATAATATGAAAACATAAAAAGTTGAAACAAATAATAAAATTACAAAAAAACTAAACTAATAAAAATAACAAAGTACCCGTTACAATAAGTGTAAAAAACTTTAAAACAAAATAATTTCAATATTACAGTAACCTAGCACACAACCGTCCTAATGCATATTCACTGTATAAGACATGCCAATTTAGAATAACTATTGTTCCAAAAACTCACAAAAACCAAAAAAGAAGAAGTAGTTTAGTAAAACATAATACATAGGCTTATAAGCTTTAAATATAAAACCGGGATATAAGTAGGCTTCCAAATATGCTTTTCAAACTGTATGCTACTGAAATGAAATAAATTTTATTCACACCTGCCTCAATCATTCTACGCTATTCATTCGAAATACTGCTACGGTATTATCCCGTCAAAATTATTAAATTATTGTAAAAAATATTTTTTTCTTGCGATAAAAAAGGCAAAAAGCAGAGGAGAAATGATACAGACAATAAGCGTCAATATAATAACGCTAAAATAAGAACATCTTTATAAAATTAAAAAAATTCCTTACTCTTTGGCATAATTTTGAAATAAGCTAATTATAACCGAAAGCTTCATTGAATAAGTCTCGTTTTCAAATTATTAGGTTTTAGCAATATTAGAAATTAAAACAATGAACCAGACATTTTTCATATTATTTATAATCATCAAATAATTAATTTGTTCACGGCTGAATGGCAAGCAGTTAAAACGAATGATCTATTATCCAAAGATAGATTTCAAATGCAAATTTAAATGATTAATAGAAGAATCAATTTACGAAACGTATATATACTGTTGCATAAACAGAAAAGTACCCATCGCTGTTTGTGACTGTAGATTTTCCGCAGAATGTAATGTGTTAAACCTTTAAATTGTCCTTCGTCGATCTCAGAAGCAAAAACTGTCATTCTGCATAGATGGTGAAACAAATGAAAAATTACAACGTAGTAACGAGCAAAAGATCATCTTCGCGCTGTTGGCATTGCACATTAATATTGTTAAGAATGGTTGTTGTTGCGTTGAAAGCTGTGTTGTTATTTAAACAGTTGGGGTCATCAGTCGGCCGCAAAAGTGAATGCTGAGAATACCGATTTATGTCTCGAATTTCTTCTGGATGATATCCTCCAACATGCTCCAAATAACTTGTTTCCGGCTGATTAGAAGTTGCATCTAAATACATCACAAAATTTGCAACATTATAATAAAGTAAAAGTGCGATAGCATACGTGGAATTCGATTACGGTCAGCTAACGCGTAGGCGGCTGAATCCAATTGACACTCATCAAGCTCGTAGGCTTCAGCCAATTCGCGACGCGCTACTTCCACCAAATTTGGGTCCATATAACGACCCAGTTGCAAAGCCTCGCCCACTAGTTGATCTGTAAGCAAATGCGACTGTGGTGGAATACGTGGCTGTTGCACCATGCTATTCCCCGCAAAATTATAAGGTGGAATATTTGGTAAAGCGTTACTAACATTTTTATAACGAGACGACAGATTTTGAAACTGTTGTTGCTGCTGAAGGTGCTCTGCTTCTTGGGGATCCGCAGCGCGCAATACCGTACGAGTCAAAGGGCCATAAGGCAAGCGAACGCTTTTGCCGTCTGGAGCCGGCCTAAAATTTAATCAATTAATATTTAAACATTGTTGGTGTTTGATATTGAAAAAATGAAATGTTTTTTGTTGAATAAAATGGTCACAATCAAGGTACCTATAAGTCCCTTCATATACATCTTCGTAATAAGCTGGAATTCCGGCCAACGCTAATGCTTGGTTTCTAGCCAAAAGTAACGGACGGCTAATTGGTAGAAAGACCGGGTTTCCTGATCGATCCAATTGATCCTCGGCGTCAATTCGCTTTCGACGCTCATACCAATCTTCTTCATCCGAGTCCGTTGGCATACTGGAAAAATACCTATTTAATCAAAGCAAAATTATGGAAATAGAAAGCGTACTTTCGATTGACAAAAATATATTGGTGACGTGGATTGCCGCTAGGATGAAAAATGTTGAATGCTGTACGTAGCTGAGGCACTGGTCCACAGGGTTGACTGCCGTTGTTGTCTCTAAACTGTTGCGACGCAAGTGATGACTCACCCGACTGCAAAAAAGGCTGCTGCGACTCAGTGCTAAACTGGCGCAATAAGCTGTTGCCCGCACCGTACAATGTAGCCAAATTTGGAAGGCGTCTTCCACCAGTACCCGCAGACCCATTCAGTTTTTGCTGTGAAATAGGCGCTGAAAGAAGATATTGGGCGTAGAGATCGTATTTATTGGGAGCTCCATCAATAACATTATCATTGTCATAATAAAAGTTATCGTCTTGACCATTATAACCAAAATTGTCTTCAATGTGTGGCATTGCCGGTCTACCTAAAAGTTGGTGATAGATGTAAACGATGGTCTCTATAAAAAGATGATCAAATTTAATAATGTTCTCCAGCTTACCGAGTAATTGAGCAGGCAAATCGCCAACCTCACATTTTGTACTGATATAGCCTCTTTGTAAAACAGGAATGTTAACACTACAGTTTGTTGGCATGCCACGGTGCAAACCAGTTCGTCGATGTTCCATAAGGTCCGCAGCGGCAATTGAATGAGTTGGAGACAGGCCTTCTTCTAAAAATTAAACAAGTAAAAAAACTACAATTTAACTATGTGTAAAAATTGTTAAGTCAAAATAAAAGTTCCCAAAACATTTATATCGTTTTAACAAACGTACAAAATTTTACGTTGAAAGTATGATAAAAGCACATGCAAATTTTAGACCCCAGTTCCTCGAAAATAAATAATAAAAAAATAAACTTTACAAATTGTGCAAAAAATTATTTGCAGCAAAAAAAAACATTTTTTTATTACGACAATTATATATTCGCCTAATCAAGAATTACAATTTAAAAGTCTTTGTGAGCTTAAAGCTTTAATTTAAGCTCACGCCAGTAACCAAAAATTAGTCTTAAAAAATTAAACTTTGCTGCCTTGCCTTACCAAAAAAATAACAATACAAGCAAACCAAGAGAAAAAAAGGATGAAAAACGTTTAGTTGTTTGTCTTAATTTTATGTCCTCTTCACATCGATGTTGCGTGAATTGAGTTGGCGGCGCAAGAAAAATTTTTCTATTTGATTGCTGTAAAAAATATTTTGCGAAAACCAAATTAGGCTTGAATTATAACGTGTGGCAAGAGAAAAACAACATTTCATTTTTAAAAATAATGAAATAAATGATAAAAAATAAGATATTTAGATTTAGGAAAACCGAAATAAAGGATCGTAATATGTCCATACATATAATATTATAAATTTTCACTAGGAATTTCGGTAAAACATAACAATATCAAAAAACCAAGTCTCAGAATTGTTATAAAAAACAAGTATAAGCTCAAAAATTGACATTTATTAACATTTCAAAAATTGTGTGGATTAAATAAACTGGCTCTATTTGAATGCATAAATGCCATTTACACAATAAGCGTTTCAGCCGAAAAAATATTTTGGTAAAAAAAAGTTAAGATTTGATAAAAATTGTGCCCAAACAATTTTGCTCTGTATGTCCAATGGATAATCTAATTTTCTTAACCACAGTAACTACAAAATATCAAAATAAAGTAGAAACCAATTAAATTAACTTAATGAGACTTGTGGAAAAAAATAGAATTGAGTAAATATAATGTTGAATTATAATTATTTTATCACAATTTTATGCAATCTGCCCAAAAAAGCAATGCTGCTAACAAAAAGTTCATTTTACCGCAAGAAAGGCAAATATGTTATGTTACTATTCATTAAACTTTTCACAAAAAAGCAGTAAAACACCCTAAGCTCCATGTAGAAATACTTATACACATTCTGGCAAAAACTAGAAAAAACAGAAGAAATCTGTAGACGAAAGATTCAAAGCTTATTATTTTAATCTATTCCCTTCTTTTAATTGACAATATGTATTTAACGGACAAATAACAAAAAGAAAAAAAAAGTTGCTGTTAAACCAGTTACGTGTACAGGGTGTCCCAAAACTTCTGGCACAGTATTTTGAAAGCGGATGTAAACAAGTTTGTTGCTGTAGCAAAAGGAACTTGTTAAACTCAAATTGCATATTTGTTTCTAGACAAAAACAAGATGTTTAAGTTGAAAATAAAGTAAAAACATTTTATTGAATACACACTTTGTTTACACTGTCAAATATCGCTTGCTTACTGCTATGTAATCTCCAAAAATAATAATGAAAATGCTTCTCAAAATTTAAAAAAAATGAAAAATTGTGCTAAAAAAATTTAAAATCCTTAACGAAAAACATGAAAGTCGCTTATCATGTATATTTTTATAATATCGTTCTACAAATAGTTGAAGAAGATTTCAAAAAACAACAATTTAAATAGCCTTTATAATTTGCTTCTTAAATTCAAATATTCGTAAATAAAATTTAATTAATAAAATTTTGTATTATCTACAACAAGCAACCGAACTCAATATTAGTTCAATTATTTCATGTGATCGTATCTAACGATCGCAACAACCACCAATTTAATGTCTGAAAAACAATTAAAAAATTGAGGAAAAAACAAAATAATTATGGCAAAAACACAATTTTTTCTAAGAAAAAAAAATGCAGAAAGGGAGTGCGATTATCCAGCTATGCGGATAAAAACATACATACATATAGTCGACCAGGTGTAAAAATGATGAGAAAATATGTAATAAAATGCATGTGATAGAAAAATCAATGAATCCTGTTGTACATTACGAATTTCATATTGTCTGGGTAGAATGGCAGAAATTTAAGGGGGATCAGTATAACACAATTACGTTTGGACAATTCAAATTTAAACTGGACTCTTTTAATGTCTACAATGTGGGCAAAAATTAAAGTTATTATTCCAAAATTTTAAAAGTTTAAAACTCAAAAAACCAACTTTTAAGTGGCAAAAGCTTGCGCATGTCATCAGAATAAACCACGTTAGCAGTAGGCGGTTGATCGGTCGGTGATTTGTAACCACTACTCGCCCGATTTCCACTTTCACCGCTGCCGCCCAATGCATGTACAATATTATTAAAAAGAGAATGTGTGCGCTAAAAGTAAGGATCAGGTTTAACGCAATACTGGAAGAAAAGTGAATAAGTAAGTTATAAACAAACTAAAATTTTAAACAAATAAATACCCGATGTTGCGGTTCTTCTGGTTCCAAAGCAAAATCGGTATCTAAATTGCCAGAAATGGCGCGCTTTAATTCAGGACCAATTTCATGCAAAGTGCGCAAACCAGCCTGCAATGCCATTGCCTGGTCATTTTGCGAAGGAGCAATTCCCTTAGACTCCAATTCTTTCCGTCTAGAAAAATTTGAAATAATATTTATCAGAATTAAATATAAAATGTTTAATGTTGCAAAATTCTTTAAAAATAAAACAAATCAAACTTCTTAAATCTCCTGAAGTAATCCTGAATCAAAAAGGTAGCATAGAATTTGCCCACTGTCACTTCATCGTCTCCTGGAAAAATTATATACAAAAATATAAAAATGAAAATCACAAAAGGAATACATACTTCCAGCAGGTGGAACAACTTCGTCAAGCATCTTTATCGATGTCCGTTTCCAAATGCGACGAATTGCCGCTCGCAATTGTTCATTGGCTTCATCAATATTGCCTTCTGTATAAATTTTTAAATTTGTGCGCACCAACGCAAAAAGAGTAGCGTTAAAGCACACTGTACCGTCCGAATTTAATGGCATATTCATAGAGACAAGGCGCTAAAAACTATGTTTTATAGAACACTTTATAATAAATACTTTATTATAAAACATTACTTTGCATGCCAATCGATGTGGGCACAACTTTCCAAAACCTAATGGTGGAGAGATTTTCCGCAACAATGTGACAACGTCCAAATGTTTGATACGACCTTTTGCGTCTGGATCGTATTCCGACCACAAGCGTACAAATTCTTCCAAATGATGCGGGCCAAGAATACTCCAATCGCGTGTCAAATAATCGAAATTGTCCATAATGACAGCAACAAACAAATTGATAACCTACATAATTAATAATGTCTTAAATATTACAATCAAACTTTATATGCAGTATAAAATAATAAACCAAAAATGAGCACAGCATAAAAAATGAAATGAAGTAGGGATACGCAAAATCCACACCACATAGGGCATTTGGGTCATTTTTGTAATCATCACTTGATGGATCACATTTAACGTCTTCACGCTCCGAGCACGAAAGCATAATTTCCTGCCAAGCTTCACCTGTTGCAGATCTAAAAACAATAAAGCCTATAGCTTATTCTCCATTTAACATTAAACATTTAATATACCTGAATAAAACCAACACAGCCGAAGGAAATGTATGAAAATTATTGTTTCTGTGAATCTGCGTGTCATCATCCAAAGCCACTGAAATTCATTCCCAAATTATACCGTCAAATTAAGAAAATAAAACTAAATGTCAACCTTTTCCAAACACCTGCATTCCAATTACAGCGTAGATGAAAAACAATAAAACAATCAATAACGCTACATAAGGAAGTGCCTAAATAAAAAAGCAACATGGTGCATTTTCTGTAGTAAGCCGCAACAAATGGTCAAAAATAAAGAAATAAATTTTAAATCAGCACCAAAAGAGCAAAAAATCAAAAAAATGAAAATACGGTATGAAAAAATTAGTATATATTTGTTTATTAATTATAGTTTTTGCCGCTGCTTTTCTGCCTCTTCCTGATGAATTCATTAATTTACTCATGCTTCCACCTTCCGCGTCTTATCTCTTTTTTTAGAAAAACTCTACCTGAAAACTTTTCATAAATGTCCACAGAAGTGTACGAATGCCTTCTCCTCTGCTAAGAAGTTTCACCAATCGCATGACACGAAATAGACGGAAGAAATTGATAGAAATAATGTTTGAACCAGGGCTTAGTTTGCCGTACATAATGTCAATAAAACTGCCCAACACAATAACAAAATCAAAAGAATTCCAACGATCGCCAAAATAATTTTTGGGATTCAGCGCTATTATTTTAAATAAAGCTTCAAATGCAAAAACGCCCGTGAATATTAGATTTAAAATATCAAGAATATTATCCATATAAGGGTCTGGTGGATAATGTTTCATCGCCAACGTTGTTGTGTTTAGTAAAATAATAATGAATATGACATATTCAAAGAATTGTGATGTAACAAACCACCAAACGCGATATTGGAAGCGGTTGCGTGGAATGTATCGTCGATGTGGCTTTGCTTTGAGTGCAAATTCAATGCATTTTCGCTACAAAATTTATGCAGGTTATTTTCAATCCAAATAAAAACTTTAATTCGAGAATTTATAAATTGTATATTTTCTTACAAAACAACGAACAAATTTACCTGATTTTTATCCAGCTCGCAATTTTCGTACTCACGCTCTCCTTCATTCTGAAATGTGACAATGACGAAACCGACGAATATGTTCATCATGAAGAAGGCAATAACGACAATAAATGTAATAAAGAAAATAGCCACTGGTTGTCGAGCGTTATAAACGGGGCCACGGTCTTCTTCATTCGAATTGATTGCAACGTAAAGCAGGCTAAAAAGAGTACATAACTGTTGAAATTCTAAAAGTAAGCAAAAAAACGAACTCTGGCCATCCTTCAAACGTTGACACAACAAAAAGGGATATCATTGCATCCATTGCATTGTCAAAATTAAAATCATTTCGGGTCCAAACACGGTCCATCTTAAGCGGCTTTGTTGGATCGCCATCTTCATACGTAATAAATTCTCCTCTGAATATAATAAAAAAATGTAAAGTTTACAAAAAGCCATGAAAATTATTACCTGCATTCATACTCATTCATTTTTGATTGGTCATTGCACGAAAAAAATGTGCCTTTGAACAATTGAACGCCAATAATGGCAAACATGAACTGTAGCATAAATGTAACCAACATAATATTTCCGATAGTTTTGACAGCAACAATCACGCATTGTACAACGTGTTTGAGGCCTTTAGCACGATTAATTGCACGCAACGGACGCAACACTCTTAATACACGAAGAATTTTTACCACAGAAATAGCATCTATAAAATATTTGTTAATTGAAATCGTTCATAAATTAAGCTACAGAATATATTAAACATTTTAAGCGTACCTGATTTGAGGACAAATGAAATTAGTGATACTGCAACAACTAATATATCAAGCAAATTAAAGGCGTTTCGACAGAACGATCCTTTGTGGAGTACCATGCCAAAAACAACAACTTTAAGTGTGATTTCGACCGTAAAAACGGATGTAAAAAAATAGTCAAAATAATTGAGGATAGTATTGCGATAAGACTGTGCTTCTAATGGGTCTTCGGCAGCTAACATAGCGCTAGAAACAAGAATACAAACCTAAATTAATGCAACAATAAGAAATTGTATGCATAACCATATTCACTTTAGCATTAATTTCACAACAGAAAAATATGAAATTTAAATTCTTACGAGAACACTATTTGTAAAATAAGTGTGATTAACAATTTTATTGCAAAATACACGAAACGGATTCGTATAAGATAAAATGAATAATGATGACGCCTTCGGAATCGGCTTCTGTGACTTTTGATGATTGGTTGCCAGGTGTGAAACACGACGGGGACGTGCGCCAACAGCAGTAATGCCGTCTGGACCAACTGCATCTGGGTCTATTTCTTCATCCATATCAGCATCATTCACACAGCCGTCAATACCACTTAACATTCCGTCGCCATATTTTTCGTCATCATAATCGTCCTCAACCTCTTCTAATTCCATTTCTTAAATTGTTATGTTTCATAATAAGGTAAATTATTATATGAATATTATTAAAATAATTTATTAAATTGTAATTAAAAATATTAAAAAAGGATTACATAAGAGCTTCAGAAATCTGAAGTTAAAAATTTAGAAAACAAAATTTACCTGTCTGTTCTTCATTCTTTTCTGCATTGGTCAAAGAGTCGGAATCGGCCAAATTGTCAACAGCGATAGCCAAGAAAACATTTAACAATATATAGTTACCGCAAATAAACAACACGATGAAGTAAATGGAGACCAAAACGCCCCATGTGCCGACGCCACCAAATGATTCAATACCATTGTACATAACCGTATTCCAATCTTCACCCGTCAATATCTGAAAAAAAACAAAAATAAATGCGTTTGAAGTTTAGTAAAAAAAAGTTGTAAACCTGAAATACGGTAAGCAAAGCTTGAACAAAAGTGTCAAAATTAGCGCGTGGCTTCGGCTGCGTAGAGCTAAAGTTAAACTTGCCACCAAACACTTGCATACCCAATAATGCAAATATAACAATAAAAAGAAAAAGCAACAACAATAACGACATAATTGAGCGCAAGGAATTGAGCAACGAAGCTACAAGATTGCGCAACGAATGCCAATATTTGGTAACTTTGAAAATGCGAAGAAGGCGGGCTGAACGTAAGACAGAAACGCCCAGCGGCTTCATCAATTGAAAGTAGACCAAAATGAATTCAATAATGGAGCTGAAACAATAAAAAAATTATAGCAAACTAAATATCAATAATCGCTAAACGAATTACCTGATGACAACAAAACAGTCAAACCGATTGAACTGTGAAGCGGTATAAGTTGTCAAGCCAAGTGAATAAATTTTTAAAAACATTTCCATTGAAAACAATATAACAAAAAATAAATTTGCGCCGGCTAAAAAAAATAAAGAATAAAAACAAAATGTTTATCTCAACATGCAAATTTTCACGTTGCAGTTCCGCTTGAAATTGACTATTGTAAATTAATCACAAAAAAATTAACAATGGTAAGATGTTATTAATTTCATTTTATACTTTTTCTAATAATTTCCCTGAATTAATTTTGTAATATTTTAATATTTTGGGCAGAATGCACCTTCCACATCAGTAAAACATACTTTGAAAATGGTCGAGCCATTCTTCTTGTCCATAATGCTCTGAAGTGAGTACCAAGGTATTGAGAAAAACGAGAATAATAACTAGCCAATAGAAGCCTTGGCTTTTCACCAGCCGTCGGCATACGCGCCTGCAGCGACGGTTAAATTTTTGAAGGTTACGAAAGCGTGTTGCACAACAACCAGGTCGTTGCTCTTCAGCGCGCTCCTCGCCCTCTTCGTCCATTTTATTGCCTAAAAATTAAAAAAATTAATTAAGATTTCTGAAATAAAAAAAGTAATAATGACCAAACGGCTGTTGCTCATCTTCAACTTGATCATCATCATTGACCGGTTCAATATCCTAAATAAACTTATAAAAAAACGATTAAAAACGATTAAAAAAATCAGTTTTTTTTGTTTTGCTGAAACTTAGATAACAAATTATATAATTATATGCTCAAAAACACATATCAATAATATAAATTTAAAAAATTTTGGAGAAGCAAAATAACACTGGAAAATATGTAAAAAAAACCAAAATTAACACAATAACATAATAAATTATATTAGTAATTAAATTCGTAATAAGATCCGTATATTCAAAACTGTTAATGATCAACAAAATACGCTTCTTGTACATATTATATAATATGCAATTACAATGTATTTTAAAAATAACAATAATGTTTAAAACTTTTACCTCTGCCTGGGTTATCCAATCCAAATACCCTTTTAAATCTTCTTCCAGCTGTTGTTTTTCGCGAAATTTCTGAAATAAGCCACGTGCCCTGGCCTTTTCTCTTTCCTTTGAAAATTCTCTAAAACTCAACAAAAAATTATAAAAGTGCCAGAAACGAGAAATCCAAGATAAATACCCAGACAACACACCCAAAACCAAATTCAGCACAAAAAATGAGCCAAGAATAACCAATGTGACAAAATAAATCCATGGCCATTCCTGTCCAACCGCGTCATTTACCTAAAAATGAACTTTATTTATTTGTTTTTACATTAATAAAAAGTAGATAAAAAATACCCAATACATGACGTCGGTCCACCCTTCCAAACTAACGCATTGAAACACTGTGAGCATTGCTAACCCAAAATTATCAAACACTAAAAATTATATTTTTTATTGATTTACAGCAAAAAAAACCGTACCTGTAATTCCATTGTTAGGACCATTCCAGGTTGTATTTGAAACGCACACCCAACGGTTTTGTGCCGTAAACGCGTGTTCTTTGGCAGACGCTGATGCAGCTTCACAATGATAGGCATTGCTAGAAAAGCCACACGGCGATGGCTCTTTTTGTGCAAAATCGCCCGTTAAGTAATCGACACAAGTAGAGTGAAGTTTTCTATAAATTGTACAAATTATTAAATGAAACAGTTGTAATTCACAAAAATTCAAAAATTTGAAATGTGTAAGAACTAATGCTTTAGCCATCGAATAATAAAAGCTTCATAAAACCCAACTCCCTTAAAAGCTTCTTAGCAACTTCTCTAAGTATTAGGTGTGCAAATAAGTTTCCGCCGTTTTTGTATTTGATATATTATGCATAAATAAATAAATTTGTATGTATTGCGATTTTTTGCATCGTTTTCTACGTTAAAAATGTTATTTATTCAAGTTTTATTCTTCCTGTATAACCTTATAGAAGACCTAATTTTTAGCTTTAAAGATGTCAACTTTTGTGCCTCAAAAACGTCATTTGCGGGAAGCGTTACTTTTCCTACTAAAGAAAAAAGCTTCCGAGGCTTATCAAATAATCGTGGAAGCTTATGGCAATGATGCTCCGTATGAAAGAACCTGCCGTGAATGGTTTCAACGCTTTAAATTGGGTGATTTCGACGTCAACGATAAGGATCGAGAAGGACCCACAAAAAAAGTTCGAAGACGAAGAACTTCAGGCTCTACTAAATGAAGATGCGGCTCAGACGCAAAAACAGTTAGCGGTTTCCTTAAACTTCACTAGGCAAGCTGTTTCACATCGTCTGCACGTCATGGGGAAGATTCAGAAGGAAGGAAAATGGGTGATACTGCTTCATGACAACGCAAGGCCTCATGTCGCGCGATCTATTAAGGACACCCTAAAGGATTTCAAATGGAAAGTCTTACCGCACCCGCCATACTCTCCGCACATTGCCCCATCAGATTATCACCTTTTCCGATTAATGGCGCACGGTTCGGCAGAGCAGCACTTTCAGAATCGCCAAGAAGCTCAAGAATGGCTTAATGAATGGATAGCATCAAAACCGGCAAATTTTTTTTATAACGGAATCCATAAATTGCCCAGCCTTCGGGAAAATGTTGCATTAAATAATGGAAATTATTTCTAATAAAAGATTTTGTTTAAAAATATAGTTTTTTGTTAAAACTTCATGCCTTAAAAAACGGCGGAAACTTATTTGCACACCTAATAGATTGAAAAACGGGAGCACAAAATATCTTATTAATGTATATTTATTTCCGTACATAAATAATTAAGTATTAACTCTAAAAAATGCGTCACACATATTTTTAATGCTAAAAATCATCGATTTTTAAAAATGCTTTTAGTTATTGTATTGCATGTAACAGATTGAAGGTTTGATCACAATACGCCTACAGTAATTCAGGAAATCAAAATTAAGAAAAAATAAGTTAGATAAACTGACCCGCAAAATAATTCAAGTCCAATAATGGCATAAATTATTATAACAAACATAACAAGCATTGCAATATGCAAAAGAGGAATCATTGCCCGCAAGATTGCATTTAACACAACTTGCAAACCTAGAAACAATAAATTGGTAATAGCATGTATCGAAAACTTAAAAATGTAAAAAATCAACAAACTTGGAACACCGGAAACAAGCCTGAGCGGCCGAAGCACACGAAAGGCACGCAGCGCTTTCACGTCAAAACCTTGATTGTTCATCCTCGATAATACTGTACTGACTAATCTGAAAATGAACAATTGTTATTAATCAATTGTTTATTAGAAAAATATTTGCAAAATTTGTTCTCGTGGCCTACTGGTATATAAGTACTCGATTCGTACATTTTATCATTGAATTATCAAAAAATTTGAGTGGCTCAAAATTGAGTATAGGAAAACACATAGGCCAATTAGTTTATTCTAATTATTAGCATAAAAAGGCACCAATGAAGTACAAAATTATCATGTTAAAAAGTGGTATAAAAATGTTCTTAAAATAGGGATATTTAACCAAAACTAAAAATAAACGCGTCAAACAATATTTACCCTATAACAACAATAATAAAATCGAGAGTATTCCAAGCATTTCGTAAGTAGGCACCCGAATGAAGTAGGAAACCTTGAGCAATAACTTTAAGCACACATTCAATTGTAAAAACAATAATGAATAAATACTCCACTTGTTCCTAAAAAAGTCAATATTTTAATTATTCTTTGTACCGTATGCTAATATAGTAATTGCATATGCTTAGTACAATTGCAAAAGCAGTCATTTTGTTACAGTTTTAGTTATATAGTAACCGACATATTAGGCTTTTCGCGTAAAGCCTAAGCCAATAAATACATATTATAGTAATTTAGAACAGATTAAAAAAAGACAGGAGGTCAGTAAAAGTAAAATTCATAATTAATAGAAATAAAATTTTCATAATTAATACAAACCAAAATGGTGTTTTTGGTGTCGGAGTCCTGCATAGGATATGGTTGATAAACCGCTAACGCAATACAATTGGCACATATCATTAATAAAATAAGCCATTCAAATGGCCTCCATTCTGTAATTGATATGCAGGCACGCCGAATCGGGTTTTGAATGCCGAGACATAGGAGAGAACGCTCACTGCGCTCCGTTACGTTATTGGGGGGGCGCAAAGGCTTGCGCGACTGCATTCGTCGACGCGCGCTCTCAGGCTGATTTGTTGCTGCAACAGCCATCTAAAAACAAAAAAAAAATGTTTTTTTAAAGTTGTGTATTGGTTTACCTGAAGTGTTTGCTGCCACAAGTCAGATCGATTTTGTTCGGAGTCATGCCGCAAGGGATCATGCCGCAAGCGGTTTTCCTCCTCCTCCATCATTGATGCAAACACTAAATCATTAAAATATTTTTAAAATTTCAATATTGAAGTTTGTTTAGAAAACTTAATAAAATAAGAATATCAGTGAATTGATAATACTACCTAATTTTATTTTAAGTTTATACTTGTTTATTATTCGTTTTTTGATTACAAATTACCCATTTTTTGACCGTGTAATTTTTGAATGCAACCCATGCGGATTTTGAGAAAGAGAATTAAAAATCAGGTCAGATCTAACAAATTACAAATTTAAGCTGAATGTTGAGTCAAATAAAATGTAAGAAAATGAGCTAAATCAATAACCAGTGTTTGCAGCAGACATTTTTTCATATATCAATAGGAGAGCTATTTGATAGCCACAATTGCAAAACTAAGAATGGTAAGAACAGGCAAAAATATCCTGCTCAATAGGCACAAGGTTGAGTTTACAATTTATATCCCAAATTTTTTTGGGATTTATAAATTGTAAACTCTTGTAAACTTTTGCAAAAATAAAGTTTTTCTAATATTTGTTTTACCTTAATGTCATTTTATCAGGTATTTACGTTTATGTCAATGTTTATGTATAGTGTTTAATCCATTATTAATCTAAACTTTATTTTTTTGCATAACATTTAAAAATTGAGTCATTTGTCTGACACTTCAGCCAAATCACAATAAGGATGTGACATGAATATTTTATTGCATAAAGCTTATTAAAATTCAAAAACTTTACTTTGCATGAAAACGTTTTAATAAGTTGGTCCCTGCTGTACACACCTTTTAATAGAATTTGATTTATCAAGTGTATTTTTTAAAAAGTGTAAATTTTTTTGAAAGTCAATTGATCAAAAAAGATTTTGTAGTATTTGAGGAAAGACTAAAAAGATAACATAGAAATTAGATTTCAAGAGTAAAATTTCAAACTTTTCATCTCAGTTTTCAGACTTTTTAATGTGTCCGTTGCGCTCCTCATCTTAATTCAATTGTTTTGTCTCGGTTACGAAAAGCTAACAAATATGAAATTTATCTTAAAAGTTATATGTGGAATAACAAAAACTTGAAAAATATGAATGTATGGAAAAACGGCTTGTCGAGAAATATTAACATAAACTGATTTTTTGATCAGATAATATTGTACTTTATATGCCAATGGTTTTGTAAAATATATATTAAAACTTTTAGTCTTTAATTCTAAGGTAAAAAGTTGGTTCTAGGTAAATGGAACATATTGGAGGGGACAATAAACACAATAACGAAAGGTTGGGTTGGGACAATAAACAAAAGGTTGCCTGATTAAAGTCATATAGAATAATGCAAGATGAAAAGACAACGGACAAAAAAACAGAAAAAGATAAAAACCAAATAAAAATTTATGCACAAATTCATGTTTTTTTCTAAAAACGGAATACCATATTCTAAACTTAAACACAAAAAAAAATACATACAATACATATATTCCTTTTAACAGAAAATTAAAAAATTTTTATGTGCTATTTTCAAGGAGCCAGTACTCAGCTATCAGCTATAGCTTAAAGCTCACAATACCGTAATAGGGAGTATTTTTTATACTCTATTCATAGTAAAAAGCACAAGTCCGAATCGACTATAGAATTTTTTTTATAAAGCCTCAAACATGGAATAAAATTTTTAAATAAAATAAAAATCTGTATTTTTGTAGTAAATAATAAACACTTCAAACGTTGATTTTGACGGCAAAAATTTAAATTTTTTTTTGCAGTTTCTCTATTTCTTAGAATCAAACTTTTTCTTAATCTTCCCGTTTTCATAACAAAAAGTAAAATAACAATAAAGCAAACATCCATGACTTAAATACTATTTTGAAAAGTCGCATTCATAATGTTCTAATAAAAATATTATTTTCGATTACAGCAAGCAATCAAGCGGGAGAACAAATGATTAAAAATATACTATCGGTTTATTTTTTATAAAAAGACTGTAGCACAGAATGCAAAACAAAATAAAACTAAGTGTTTGACGACTTTAACATTTAAAGGATTGAAGGGGGGATACGAGGCACGATTGTGGAGATTAATTGTATTTATTTTTAATTTAAGAAGGTGCTTAATTTTAAAAACAGATAGTTTTTCTTAAGCAGAGTCAAAATATTACAAGAGTAAAAGCCACATGGTGAGTTTTTTTTAATTATTTTACATATCTTCTATGGACAATACTTTAAAACAAGGTAAACGCCTGATGGGTTGTAGTCATAAAAACATAAGTAAAAAATGTCATTTTAAAAATTAATAAGCGACCAAAACAAGCACTGTTTTCTTGTCAAAAAACAATTACTTGTGGCTAATATATTCTGTTATTTGACATGTTTCCACAAAAAAAAATGAAAAAAATAAACAAAACATGCCTGACATGTTTGCTGTATGTTTATTTAAACTTTGCAGTAGAACTTTTACAATGCGTATCTCCCTCGATGTTTAAATGCGAAAAATCCTGTCGACAATAATTGCATCAACAATTGAAGTTACATTGGGGCGCCTTTAGCAATACAAAATAATCTGCCCTTCTTTTCACAATAGGCTTTCGAAATAAAATAAAGTAGAATAAAAAATTGAGCAACGGAATAAAAAAAGCCTATGGACTAATCTATTCTGATTAGCTAAGAAGAAAATTGACGCTGCTGCATTGAAATATTGAATGAGGGCCAGATTTGGCAAAACTACCCGCAAAAAATGCTAATAAAAATTTCATTTCTCGTCTCACGTTTTTTCGGCCACATTTTAAATACTATTTGTAAGTAAAAAATTGACAAGCAAAATGTTCCAGCGCTAACGACAAAAATAACAATGATATAATAACGCTTTTATATTGCTTGATCGGCGGCTAAACCAAAAGTAAGTATAATTGATTCTATGTATAAACAATATGTACATTTAATAAATGAATATATCAATAAATTCAATAATCAACTTTCAGTATTATAAAATGACTTCAATTTGTCGCCAATCTCATCTCTAAATTTAAAAAATTCAAAAACAAATCGAACCGAATACACTGAAACAAATGGGTCAAAGGAGGTTCATACGAAACATTTGCGTTTTTTTTTGGAAAATGTCAGATTAAACTTACGGCAATTTTTAATTAAAAAAATTGGAAACCAAAACTTAACTGCGCATACGCAACCGATGTATTATATCACTTTGAAGGGCCTAGCAAACGAATTTGATGTAAAAAATGTATTATAATTGTAGGTAATTGGTCAAAAATGAAAATGACAAAAAATGGTATTTCAATTTAGAATTAAAATTGACGTTTGAATTTTAGTGGTTTTACACACTTGGGAAAATTAAATTTCTTGGCGTCCGGATAAGCCGGAAAGTCAATTATACAAATAATAAATAAACTATCTGCAAAATCTAATTCATTTAGCAAACAATCATAAATTGCTTTTTATTGACTGGCTGTTTTAAAGTTATATTATAAAACCAAATTTTACGAACAAATTCTCGAATAAAACACTGTGATAAAACACTTTTAATCCATTGCTAAAACTGTTTTCTTCAAAAAAATATTTATAAAAAATAATATGGTCCTTCCAGCAAAGACAAAATCAAAAACCGATACGAGTAAATATACATATATATGAATGTATTTAAATACATATACGTCCATGTAGAGTGAAACAACAGCTGTTTAAATTAAGGGATCCATGAAATATGATGCAGATTTTTTTTGCACTTTTTTTTGTAGAAAATCAGTTTCCCTCTTTTGTTTTTTGCCGCCTTTTCTTTTTTTTCATTTTTTTTCTGCAACAAACAAAGACAATGATTGAACGCAGGCAATAAACGCACACATATAAGAAACACGTACGTAAAAAATTTTTTTTTGAATTTTTGTTATTTGGCATTATAATGCGGAAATTTTCTCTTTATTGCAAATTGATTGTATTCAAATTTGACAGATCAAAATTTGGCATTTTTTTGAAAAATTATTGAGTTTTTTTTCAAAAAATGATATTTTTTAGCCTTTGAAAATTTGTCGCGAGCGTATTTTGAATTAAAAAATTTTGCCTCTTTTGCGTGTGCATTCAAAGAAAAAAGAAACTTAGTGTGGATACGCACGCAAGTGCAAAAGAGGCAGCAGGTCCGTCAATTTTTAAATGTAGAATTATGCTCGCGTCAAATTTTAAATATTTTCACGCTCACAAACATTCAAGAAATTTGCCTTTGAAAATTGTAAAGAAATGTTGCCTTCCGGGCTTTATTGAATTTTTGTTTTTCTCTTTTTGTTTACACTGTTTTTTCATTGTTTTATACCCAATTAACTTTTTTCCACTGCAAAAAAAAACTGCATCAGCCTTTAGTGGGTCCTTTAAAGGACGCCTGAACGCCGATCCAGCGTTGTAACCACTACACTGCTCCACAAAATCATACGTTCACTCAAAAATTTAACTCGCTAGATATTAATCCAATTGAAAACGTATGGGCGTTTTTTTTGTAAAGCGAATTTACGATTAAAACAAGACATATTGTGACGTTCGAGAACCGAAACCCACCATAATTGAGGCTTGGCATCAAGTTGATCAACAGCTCATTGGCAATCTTTATCTGAGCCTGGATAACAGAATTTACCAGCTAATTAATCGAAATGGTGCGGCAACTGATCATTAGCCGTACTTTTTAATGTTGTTTGTTTTTGTTGTTTAAAAAAATAATTAAATTAAGCTTGAAGAAAAAAGTGAGCGTATGTTTTTGTGGATTGGTTTAAAACGGTATTTTTACAAATATAAAAAAAAATTATGCATGCTCCGATAGTCTAATAACTCGTATAACTTAATTTGTTAGTCCTAAAGGATCATTTTTGTAATTGGTCATATATTGAGAAAAATTCAAAAAAATTAAATTTTTGGGTGAACTTATTATTTTGTGGTGCAGTGTATTTGTGTCGGTCCGGTCTTTCGTTTTTACGCTGCTCTCTTTTTACTCTTTTTCTATTCATGCATACATATGTATTTTTTTAAGAAACAACTAAGAGAAAAATAAAAAACACAAAGAAAAAATAAACAACAACAACAACAGATCAAGAACATGCAGGGCTGCTTGTAAAAAAGTTTCTACTGGGCACATACACATATAAATTCTAAATGTCAATAAAAATAAAAATCACTAATGAGGTAGAAATAGACATTCGAAAAAACTTTTTATTGCAATTTTGTGCAAACTTTTCATTATTTTCTTGTCACAATTGTAATACAGATCTTGTAATAAAAAGCTAAAATGAAATAGCCTTGCTAAACATACTTTCAAAATACTTGAATAATGAAAATAACATTAGCGCTTTTATAATCTATTAAATTATACCATTTCCACGAACATGGTATAAAAAACAATAAGCTTATAGGTATCTAATTTTAATGTTTGTCTTTGTCTGTCTTTTCTTGTCTTCATTAAAAGCTAAATTTAAAAAAAAATCCCACATTGGTCTGCTTACCAGTCAAATATCCGGCATAATTTTTTTTTTAATTTTTAAAAAAGAAAAGAAAAAAAATTGGCAATAAATACAAAAAAAATAAGTCAGCAAAAAAAATAAATAGAAATTTTTTCTTTTTCTCTCTCGTCACTGTAGTCTTTCTTCACATTCTCTTTCGACGTTTTTCTTTTTTATTTTTTTTCATTCGACACAGGCGTCCAATAATACTAAAATGCAAAAAAAAATTACAAAATAAAACACATTATAATGTATGTTTTTCATAAAGAATGTACATAGGTATAAGGTTGACGGCAATGCGGTTTTCCAGTTAGAAAAGAAAAAATGTATTGTATTAATTATGGTAAATGACAAGAATTGTATAAAACATGCCGGCTGATAAACATCAAAAAACGCGTGTATATTCAACAATAAAATAAAAAATAGTTTTTGCATTTCTTTTGCAATGGTTACAAAATACAGAGTAAAACAAAAAATTCTTTGCGCGCTGTGAGCATAATTTATGTACCATTCAGTTTCGGCATTGCATTTTTTTATTTTTATCAATATATTAGCGTTTGTTAGGCGCTTTAACTTCTTATATACGGTATTTAGTGCATTAGCAATACTCTTAAAACCATAAAAAATAAATAATAGTTACACTAAACAAATGCAAGTAGTACGCGGATGCAAACCTGCAATAGTTAATTAATAATTATACAATATAATTGTTGTATATACGTTAACCAAAGCCCTTTGAGCTCCGGTCATTTTGAGGACCTCCAAATGCGTATAAAGTGACGATTTCAACAGCAATGCATAAAAATCGCTGCGCTCTTCTTACACTAGCTCTATCATTTTTTCTATTTTTGAAAAAATGTTTTTAGAAATTGATATAACAACAATATACAAAATATACTTATTTAACCAATTTATATAATTTACAGAGAAAAATTTATAAATAGACAATAACGTTAAATTTTGGCAGATTTTCCTAATGGTTTTGAAACATCCGTTTTTTCATGACTCCTTTTTAATGTTTATTTGAAGAAATCTTGCACTTTTGCTCGTTTGTCATCAGCATTGAAAGTTTAATCAAAAAACACATTGCCTGACTCTGTCACTTGTTGACCATAATAAGCTACTAATTTTTGTATTTATCACTTTGCAAATTGTATGTGCCCGGGCACAACGCCAACAACAGTATACAGGGCGAGACAAAAATTTAAAATATTTTGTAAGATCGGCCATTCAATTTTAAACAACTTTGTCTCTTACCCAAAAACACAAAAATCACGTTTAACGGCCGATGTGTCGCACAAAAGCGCTAAATTTAAAAGGCCCAAAATTTAAAATTTAAACTTTGATTACTTAAACTATTCTTCAACAAAGTTGAAGAAATAAACAATAAATTGGCCAGACGCCAGGACAAACTGGCAAAAATAATGTAAAGGAAACAAACTTCACCTTTTTGACGAATAAATCCGAAAAAGAAGTGCACAAGCACAAAATATACTCAATCGGCTTCAAAGGAAACCTCAATGGAAAATACAACCAAAAAAACTAATCAAAAACAAAAATAATAAATTAACGAAGAAATATATGTACAAGCGGGAAAGATTAAATAAAAAATAAAACACTTCGTGGCAGGACGCAAACTTGTTCAAATTTTGCACCGTGTGTGACAGAGGGAGGGCCGCTGGGCGGCTTTTTAGCTCCCCTCAGATAGTGCGTTGAGGTAGGCCAAATATACGTCGGGCCGAAGTGTCGAGAAATTTGGGTTCTTCCGCACAAGTACCATAAACTAAAATTTCAAATAAAAGGTCAATTTACAGTACAATCAATTTAATTTAAAAAAATTTCAAGGAACGAAAGTTCCGACTTAATTTGATTTATACCGTACAACACCGCTTTGAACTCGAAGCGCAAAGAAAACTAGGACTTCAGCTGTATACCAAACACGAACGACGCAAAATCCACAATAGCATTTAAAAAAACAAATTTAGTAATTTGGTTTTAAATAATGCTTCAAAGGGAAACAAGTGCTGTTACTGCCGTCGTCGAGAAGAACAAGAACTTATTTTGACGCAACGGTGCAAGAGGATTGCAAGCGACACATTTAAGACACTTCAAAAAAACCAAATTTTTTTTAACCAAACCTTTAGCCACTAAACAAAGCACGTTCGAAGAATTGCGTTGAGCATCGAAAACAGCTCTGGAGTCAACATCCGAAAGTTCACGCTAAGCATCGAGGACAGCGTGTAAGTCGACCCGTTCGAGGAGGATACGATCACTCGTCGAATTGGCCCGCAAAGAACCAGAATCTACGCGGCCAGAAAGGGTAGATTAAGCCTTGGAACCTGAAAGAGAAATGAACGTGTTGGTGTTTAGAACACACGAGGAAGACTGACTGAGAAGGAAATTTGACAGGACAAATCATAACCATATGGTTTTTCAAGCAATGGTGGCAAGACATTTTCCAAGAACAGCTCGAAGTTGAATGACCGTTTCGTCAACAAATGTGACACAACTTCAACGCATCGAGACGTTTCAAGCATGATTTAGCATCATAGTACGCAGTGAACCAGGAAGACGCAGTTGAACATGCTGATCGTTTTATTTCACTACATCAAAAAATACAAATATTCAAGTTGTCACCCTCTAAACCCCGTAAAAAGTGGTCATAAAAAATTTTGTGCTCACCTACCGTAAAATTTTTATCTTTTTTTGCACTTTATCCTTCTCTTTTGTTTAAGCACACCTACGCTAGGTGCACACCTGTTTTTTTACAAACTCACCCATTTTGCACTATTACTACCCTTTTTTTTATCCCACCCACATGTATATATCACCATTTGATTCGCCATACCCGATTTAGTAATGGTAGAAAAAATTTGAACACATTGTATTCAGACATATTTTTGCTACGGTACCTCAAAAATTTAAAAAATTTTTGACCTAAATTTTTCAACCTTTTTTTTTTCGTACCAAATTTATTGTTTCTAAAAATTACAAAACACGTTCGAATTTCAAATTGCATGGATAATTCAAAAATTTTATCAAAATTGGCAAAAAAAAATTTTCAACTCCCAAAAACTGGCGTTTTGTGAATTTTCCACTTTATTTGGGTCCCGCTACGACATTTTTTTCGCACTTTATCCACCCAAAATCCATTTTTTTCAATCCCCAATGCCGATTGTATACTCATCAAAAATTTCACCAACATTGAGGCAATAACAAAAAAGTTGTGCAGTTGAGAGACAAAAAGTTAAAATTTGCAAAAATAACATTTTAAAATACACAACGCTACAACTTTGCCTTTTTTACAGTTATCAGAATCTACATTCTGTTATTAATGCCTACTGTATATTTCTCTTTTTTTACATGACCATCAAATTTACGTTATAACACTTCTTAAAAGATAGCAAAATGGTGTTAAGAAATAAAATATTGACCATCTTCGCATTAGTGGGACTAGCCAAAATGGCAAACTTCAAACTTAAAAACAAAAATAGTTATGATAGTTTGAATTTTTCATAAAAAAATCAAAAATAAATTTTTTTGAAAAATGGAATCGAAAAAAATTAAAAAGGGGTCACACTGAATCAATTTTGAAAAATTTAAATAACAATCTTATGGAAAACATGATGGAGAAGCCACTTTAATTTTTTTGTAAAAAATCATCAATGGGTTAATTTTCATTTTAAAAAATTAAAATAATAAAATACCCCATTTATGCGGGGTCAAAAAAAATTTCCATTTAAATGCAAAAGGCCACCCGCACATTGTGGGAAAGTTTCATAAAAATCGGTTGATTTGTTTTTGCGTAGGAGGTAGACAAAAATCCGGGCACAACGCCAACTACAGTTTACGGGGCGGGACAAAAATTTTGATATACTGTAAGATCGGCCATTCAATTCTAAATGACTTTGTATCGTATTCAAAAACACAAAAACCACGTTAAACGACTGAAAAATGTCGTTATGTGAAAAACAATTATTCGAAAAATGAGTCCTAACGCAATTGTCTGTGACTTTTGACTCTTAAAATTAGAACCGTTAAACCTTGCGTAAAATTTGCCATCGAATGGTGCCAACCTTGAATTATGACGTAGCCTGGGGACCCCAAAATGACAAAACCCTGGTGGAAAAGTCAAAAAAGCTTATTATTAACGGCTTATACAAAACTGAAAAATAGCTATAAAAAAGCAAAAAAAGCAAAAAAATCACAAATGCGCTACTTCCCAAAAATAACGTGACATAGGCAAATACAACAAAAGAAGCTATGTATATCCATGGATAAATAGACAGTAAACTAGGTAAATATCGTTTTTTGATACTGCATGCACACCACGAACAAGTTTTTAAAAATAATAAGCTTTAAGTTAGAATTTGGTTTTGGATTATGTATGTATGTGCATAAGTTCATGCTCATATTTAGACTTTAACTTGAATTTAGGTTAATATTACGATTACAATAAATCTTGGGTTGGATTAATTTGGAGTGTCGGTTAGCGGAAAAGAAGTGGATAACAAAAGTTAAAGCAAATCGATTTTACATATTCAAAATTAAAATTTTTATTATTATTATTGTGAAAAATTACAATAAATTAAAGTAATAAGAGATAAACGAAAATACTCTTAAATGTATGAGCTCAGAGGAGAAGATAGGGAAAGGAGTGAAAGGGGAAAGACACAGAGAGAGAACAGAGGTTTATTAGTAATACAAACACTTCTCTTAGGCACGGAAATTGAAAAAATGTGTGATTAAAACACAATATGGAATGTATTAATGCCAACCAAAAACATTTACTAAATGCCAAATTACCCGACGTAAAAAGTGTGATAGCAAGAGCAACAACAATAATAAGAACAACATCAACGAAACTGCAAAATTCTTCTGTTTTGCACGCTCAAAAACTGAAATCCGTTATGTAACAAACAAAGAATAGAAAAGGGGTTAGCGGCTAATCGGTCGGTTAGTTATCAGCGGCATTTTTTTAGTTAAAAATTAAGTGTAACTATAAATTTCACCAAACAATAATATTGAATAAAAAATTACATAAATATTCTCTTCTCATTATTTCTCTCTGACACAAAAAAAATTCTTTTGGCATAATCGTTTCTCTTTATCACTTGGCTAAAGAATTTTTATATTTTTTCAGTTCATGTTTTTGGTTTTTTTTCTGAAATTAGTTTATTATATTATTTTTGGCAAAGTATAAAGTCCTGTGGTCGTTCCTTCATATCACAACTGTCTCTTTGTCTCTTGACTATCCGTATTGCTCTCGTTTTCCTTGTAGACTGAATGGTTTTGGTTGAAAAACACTTCACAATTTTTTATTTTTTCAATTCTCCTCCACTCAAAAGAAAGTGTTGTTAGATTCAGATTTGTTGAGGAATTTATTATCTTGCTCCAATGTCTGGTATTATCCGTGGTATTATGAGAAAACAGCAAAAACAAATAGTATGTAATGAGAAACAACAAAAAATGCAATTATTTTCTGTAATTCTCTGGTCGCATATATGTAATAGCTTTAGCTTAAAAATATTTTCAGCTTTGCCTAAACGCTGAAATTTTTTGTTTTTATTTAGCTAGATCAAGTCTTAAGCGCTAAAGATATAAAGCTCAATGAGTAAAATACAAAGCAGATAGCACAAAAGAATGTGTCTGGCTTTTAAAGGATAAAATAAGATGGAAAGCAAAAGCTGACTAATTACAATGCTATCTAGACTAAACTTTTTGTCCCTACACATCGGTCTTTATTTTAACAAAACGCACTCTTCTGACAGTGCAATGGTTTTGCTAGATTTTTTTAGATTTATGTATCTGTGCAATGAGTATATGTTAAGCTAGGTTCTTCTTGCCAACTAGCGTCAGACGCAAACCATGAAGGGCATGGGCTTTTTGTGAATGGACTTTCATGTGCACACGTATTTGAAAAGTCTATTTTCTTTCTTCGTCCCAATCTTTCTATTAAGTTACGCTAGTAAGCTAATAAGTAAAGTAAGTATAAAGAATGGACGCCGTTTTCGAATTTAAACGCTCTTTCTTTCTGTTTGTGCTTTCTCTCGTCATTTTTTCTGTTTTCCCCGGCCCTTTAAAAGAAATAGAGGAATAAAATAGAAGAAAAAAGCAAAACATAAAATTTTTTTAATTATTTTTGTCGCCTTAGAATATGAGAAAGGGAATAGGGTTGGGATGCTTTTTATCAAAACAAAAATATAACACAACAAGTCCTAGTTTTTTTTATATTTGACTTAAAACAAAGTTGTACACACTCAAATTTTTGCTGGCATAGATTTGAGAAAGAAAACATGGATGCAGGCAAAGATCGGGGCAGAAAAGAAGCTCGATATCACTAATACCAATGAAGAAAGACGACAAAACATAAGTTGACAAATATTATTAGGACAAAAAAAAATTGTTGTAATACAAACGTTTTTTGTTGTTGCAATATTTTTTCTGATTTCATTATATGTATTATAATATATGGATAAATACACAGATTTGAGAAACATTTTGTAATAAAGTTATCATAAAAAGGAAATAAGGGTAAGAGAGCATAATTATAAATGAAAAGCTTTGGCTTATCACAAGAGCACCTCCAACGAAAGTGTAAAGTAAGACAAGCAAAAAAATTGAAAGAAGATACATTTTTTTTCGTTACAACTTTCCATTAACTTATTTAATCCAAGAGAATTTCAGGATATAAAAAGAGATTTTTTGAAGGAAAAAAAAATGAGATTACAATACAATATACCCCTCCACCACCCTGCTAAACGTTATATTCATTGGATTTGTTTACGTCCTCAAAATCTATGTTGCTAAAACAAGCTTTGTCTATATTTTATTTTCCAATTTGCTTTTGTAAATACAAAATCCTTGGTCCTCTGCACTCCATCCTTTAGCTTATTCGCTTGTCCTTTTTTTTCGACTAACATTGTTAGTTTCAATTTTTTATTATTTATTTCTTTTTTTATTAAATGCTTATTGAAATGTTTTTTCCTAGCATATTGCCACATTTACCTTTTTGCTTATATAACAAATTATTTTTTCTCGCAAGAGTACAACAGAAAATTTGAAAAAAAGGAATACAAACGACTTTAATGTTAGAGATTATTCATTTTTATTCCTGCACAAATAAAAAAAAAATCAATATCATGCTAGAATTAATATAAAAAATGAATGGGAATTTATAAATTGAACATAAATGTGTACGGACTTTCGTCTTATAAACTTCAGAACTTATAAACCGTCTTTTGAAATATGTAATTTATAAGATATTATTTATAATTTATAAATTATACAGATAATGCCGAGGAACAATTATCTTTTTTTTTGAATAAGGCACAAATTAAAAGTCTAACGCTATACATAGATTAAAAAAACAAATCAAAGTTATACAGTGTGTCTCAAAATTATAAGACACTTTTGATTTTGAAGTTTCGAGTTGCATAAATTTTGCTTCTTTGGGCTGAAATTTTAAAGGTAAGTAGAAAAAAGGTTATAAAATAGCCATGCTTTGTAAATTTGCTTAAGTTGGATTATAAAGCCAGGTTTATGCAAATTACTAAATTATGTTTAAAAAATCAGTTTTAAAAGCGTTTTAAAAATATAAGTCACTTTGCCAAATAAGCTGAATAAACACATAAATTAAATTAATCGGCTAAATAAAATGTTTTTTTTACACTTTGCAAAGCTAAAAAAGAATGCCAAGAGGCTCTAGACTTAGTGAGTACGAAAAAAACCAGATCAAGGCGCTTAGCGATGGCAGAATCAACGTTTCTGCAATTTCAAGGCAACTTCGACGATCCCGCACTGTAATTGCCAACTTCTTGGCAGATCCAATTAATTACGGCACACAAAGCCCATCAGTGCTAACACGGCAAATCATCAACGTAGCATCAAATTCCATGATCGGCGTCCGTCAAATTAAGAAAAATCTTCAATTAAATGTCTAAAGATACCATTCATCGTGTTCTGGAAAAGTTACCTCAAATTCAACGGCGCCGAATGGAAAAAAAGCCAAAGATGACAGCAGCCAATAAAGTTAAGCGGTTAGAATTTGCACAATAACACATGGCATGGATTGATGAGTGGAATAAGGTTTATTTATCATTAAAATTACACCCCTTAACAAATTGACCTTCTTAAATTTTTAATTTTAAAACAAATTTTTACAAAAATTGAAGCTACTGGAACCAATACAACAGTGTTCAGACTGTATTTTTTTTAGTAAATATTAAAAACATTTGATTTATTATGCCTTTGTATCATTTCAAATGTTTGCGGAAAACGACTTGTGAAGTTTGAGTTGAAATTTTGATTCATTTATGTTCTGTCATGTTAAATCATTCAAAAAATCGTTCGTTTTGAATAATTATATATGATATGACAAAAACATAACAATTACGCTTGATTACATAAATGGAGTTGACGATTGGCATTCAAGTGGATATGCTTCTTCAAGTAATTTAATAGAAAACACCAAAATATTCAGTATGCATACTGAATATTTTGGAAAACGTATGGGAATGCTCACAAAAATATTATTTTTAAAGTTGCTGTTTTACAAAATAATTAATTTCTTTTCAAAACACCTAAAACTTCGAACTGATTATATATTATTACTTTTTAGTATTGATAGTTTGCATAATTAGAATATACCTGTTTTGCATCTAGCATGATTTTAAACACCGTAAGTATGTATCAATGGTTATTCCTTCGAAGTTTAGATTTTGATTAATTTGTCTCATTTACGAGCTTTGAAAAATGTAAGTCACAAAATGGCAAAACTCGTAGAATTTTGGCGGAAATTTAATTTAAAATTTGTGCATAATAAACTTTTCATATTTTCTATGATTATCAAACGCCAACTTCCGTTTCTCTTTTAATGTTTTGACGTCAAGCTCTTATACTCTTGGAGCTTTTCCTCGCCAACATATTGTTTAAAAAAATTTTTGAAAAAATCTCCGTTAATAATGTTTAACAAATCAGAAAAAAAAACGTATACAATTACAGCAAACTACAATTATGGCTCTAAAAGTTATGTATCTCAAAATGTTTGAAATATGCACGCGATAAATCGCAAATTATCATCATTTTCTTACAAAAAACAGACTAATTAATGCCTACACTAAAAAGCATCTAGAGGGTTCAAATAAAGAAAATGAAGCAGTTTAAAATTTTCATATGCATGTCTATAATATGACTTCAACAGTTGTAATAATATGTAATAATAATTGCGTAACTCTTTTAGATTTGTGCAGTAGTTAAACTTGTTATAATGTATTTTCGGCAGTTGTTATATTAAACTATGTAGATTGCAGAAAACGTATAATTTTTGAGGAGCCGAAAATTGACTAATCCAAATTTTAATAGAAGAAATTGCAGATTAATCGAAAAAAAATTGAACATTTTCTGTGTCAAATTTCGTTAACAATAATTTTTCTATTTTCTAGACATAATACTTTTACTCGTTTCGTAATCATTATAGAAATGCAATATTCAAAAAAATGCAAATTTATTCTACACAAATAAACTACTTATACAAAATAATATAGCATTAACAATAGCTAATTGAAGAAGTAAGTAAACTGGATTTATTATTAGAATTATAACTTAAAGTGTAATTTTAAAACAAATAATTAATAACAATGCATTTCAATAGTTGTGCAAATAAAGAATAGTTGAGGGATTAACGATTAAACACGCACAAATGTACACATAATACCCTATATTAATAAACACTAGCCAACGAAGTAAAAAACGTGTTAAATACTATATTGAAAAATCAAAAGCTTTGTGACTAATATAAAGTTGTATAAAAGAGTAGACGGGCAAATGATTGAAAAATCTAAAATCCCCTGTAAATTTTTGATTTGGTGAGATTTTTGTTTCCTAAAATAAGATTAGATTCAACATTTTCTAAACTTAGGCTAGTAGGCTAGTTCTAGGTGATATAACATATTCCCTATAAAATAACTTCTTCGAATGTATAATTTGATTACGCAAGAAATAGAAAATTTCTGCTTATAAAAAGAAAGAAAAATCAATAATTTAACATTTTGTTTACTCAAACCATGATAATTTTAAAAAACCCTTATAAAAATGCCTAAACGGATGCCAATTTTTTCAGATAGAGTTGAAATGATACGATGAATATCGCAAATTAATGATATCTAATGCTCTAAAATTCATCTAAAAATTGATTGGTTGAAATAAAACGGCAAGACTATATGTATATTTTGTTGCATGCTAACTTGTAAGATAAAAAGAACTATAATCAACGATTTCCAATAATACTTAATATCACTGAAAGACGTGAGCCTACTTAAAAAATTCAAAATAAAATGAAAAAGAAAACTGTTTTTATAATAGTTAAACAACAACATTTTACAATCACAATAATCTAGTTTACTTAAATATCAAATATGTTGAGTAAAATTATTTTTTGAAAAATAATAAGCTAAACAAAAAGTTACCTAAAATTGGTGAACAATAATTTCTGACACACCGCCAATCATAGTGTTTGCCCATTTCCAGTAGCCAACAGCCGCTTGTGGTGTGCGTCGCCGTTGGTCGATAATAGAGCGTAACTGTGCAATGACTTCCGACTTCTGATTATCCCCTAAAAGTGACAAATAAATAAATTTATGATATTCAAAAGCACAGAAATCACTCGGGTAACTATCTACAATTTCAATATGGGTAACCGTGTTTTCAAATCACGGCCAATTTAGTAAACATATTTTGTCATATTCTTCGTTCACCCTTGTTTGCAATATGTAAAATTACTTAAAATTGTACCATTTATTACCTCATTTTTTAAATAAGACAAATACTTTCAAGCTCTATGGAATTTTCCAAAAATAATTAACATAATTAGCAGTACATTCATTTGAGTCCAAAATGAGTCTAAGCTGTTTTTTTGTTCAGGTTTCTAGTCATTTGACAAAAATTTTGGAATCAAGAAGGTAATTATAGTATCCTTGTAGATAAAGCTTTATCTTTTTTTAAGATCATGTAAACTTCTGTGAAATTTGTTGGACTCATTTTGGATTTAAATGAAAACTTTAATTAGCAAACGGCCTATTTACAAAATATCAAAAACGTCCATGACTATTGTTCAACCTCCAAAAATTAAAAAAAAGTCGTCCAAGTATAAGATGAGCGGTAAAAATCAAATTTTAAACCTTCCACTACTGCCATAAAATATAAAAATGGTCGGTTCCGCAATGATTTCCAGAGTTGTCTATTGACTCAAACTCACCAGAATCAAAAACAAAAAAAGTTCTACCTTAAAAAAATCTTGATATCTTAACAGTGACGAGAATTTTTTTACCAAAAAAGCCTACTCTTGGTAAGTCTCGGTAAACAGGCAGCAAAAAAAAAGTTTGCATTTTTCCCTGTCTAAGCAACAAATTTTTTCAAAAACACTGAAGAGTTATAACATTTTATCGTATTTTTTCAGTCTGTACCGACTTTTCTTTTTTCTTTAAAAACTGTAAAACTTATAAACTCCTCGCCTAAGTAACTAAATAATACTAATACCATGTGCGTAGTGTGTAGCAATTGCCAATTCGAGAGTAGCCGCTTCGGACAAAATGTTTGCATTGTTCTAAAATATTATGAACTAAATTCTTGTCTGAATAAGTGATTATAAATTGTTCTATATGTACGGAAAAATAATTTTAAATTGGCTTGAGCATACATTTATAATTTCTACAAAGATTGTCAAACATTTTACCGGTACTAATTTCATCTCAATTTTTTATATAAATGGGACATTTAAACGCCAAAAATACACAAATATGATTGGCCTTGAATTCGGCGCTTAAATGTTTTTTAAAAATTAACCATTGTGTCGTACGTATATAAACGCTGTAAATCTTCGCTCTGGCAACCTAGATAACAATATTAAAGCAAAACTATTCTTAAAATCTGCTAAGCTAATCCGGCATTTTATATAATCTACAAAAATAACACATAAGCATGTTAATTAATTTACATTTTCCATCAGAATCCAAATATTACGGATCGGTGGAGCTTCGTAACCGTAACACATAAAAACAAAATAAGTTTTGCGCAAACCGAACATCTGAACTTCTTTGAATGGTGAAAAAGACCACTCCTTAACAGTAAAACCATTAAGCGGAGTGATGTGTAAAGACATTTTGTCGGTCCCACCCGTTATAGCAATTGACAAGTTTAGCTGATTTGGTGCTGGTTGCAGACGTTGAGTT
The DNA here is from genome assembly GCA_035044305.1 of Drosophila nigritarsus. NCBI lineage: Eukaryota > Metazoa > Arthropoda > Insecta > Diptera > Drosophilidae > Drosophila > Drosophila nigritarsus. The sequence goes on along the minus strand of JAWNMF010000484.1, from coordinate 67,948 downwards.
ATTTCTACGTGAAGGGGCTTCGAAATTTTTGGTGCGTACGGCATAGGAATGTAACGACTTTTCCTAAAAATATTGTTTATCCTAAAGCATTTTTAAATAAATTCAAACTGTATAAAATCTGTAGTGTGATAAATGAAAAATTTTAAATATTTCAGATAGATCAAATATTAATTCTAGTGGAGTAGAAAAAATATGCAAAATTAAAGAAATGAATCACTAAAACAATAGACAGAAAATTTGGTTTGAACAGACTTATATATAATTAATATTTTTGTTGATTTAGTATACTAAATATAGTGTATATTTAAAGCATACTCTGGCGGAAACAACTCGTGAATAGCAGTATAATAAGGCAAGCGACAATACTCATCTTCTGTTTGTGAACAGTCCGGCTTTCCATCGCCTAAACAATGAATATTCAGTAATACAAGACTTAAAAATTTGGGTCTTTTTAATTAAATTAATGATGGCAATGTCAATGATAACCAGAACAATTTATAATTTATATGTGCTTAGTTTAAGCATCAGGTTTTTTGTGTAATAAAATTTTATTTCAATTATTTCGCTGCACATGTGAACTTTTTACGGTCAGCGTAGGTCAACTTGCTGCCGCAAGTTGAACTGTTCTAATTTGATTCTAATTTTAGTACGACTGTAGGTTCAAATTGCTGCAAATCATCTGTTATTTAAGTCATGAAATTAAAAGGCATAAAAAACTAACCTTGTAGGAAAGTGTGATCAGGAAGATCCTCAACACCACGATAATCAAATGAAAGAATGTACAGACCTGCATCGGTAGAATTAATCTTACCCGATAAGTCATAAATAGTACGTTTTGAATGCTAAAAAATAGTAGTATAAAGCGACTTCAAATAAAAAAAACGAGCTGCATATGATTTTTTGAGCTGCTCTATAAAAACTGCTAATTTGTATGTATTAGAAGTACAAAGGACATGGCCTGGCCGTATTCGCCAAACATCCGTTCAACACATGTATTTTTGAAGCCTGCCATAAATCAATTTAAACTAAATATTTTTTTTCATTTTTCATATAAACCTCACCAATGCAATAATGCGTCGAAGACGAGGATACTCAGCAGAAAATTTATAGGGATCACCAACTCGAGTTGTTGCAATAATCGCGATTCCGAAAATTGAAAGTAAAATTGAACATTTTAACAAAAAACGAAGACGGCGACTAACATAGATCAAATTGTTCTATAAAATCATATATTAAAAAAGTTTAAAAACATATAAAAAAGTTTAATAAAAAATTTCGACAAGACAGCTTTGGAAATCTCTGAAAATTAAAAAAATAAAACCGTGTATAAAACGAAGGTGAAGGCTGTGATAAGTGACATTGGCATCATTATAAACTCAGGGTTAATAACGTTCCCCATTCGACCCATAACCGGAACAAAGAAATCAAAAAACAGCATAACTGTATAACTCACAAATGCCATAACAGGTATCATACAAAAACATTGTGTGTACAACACAATTTTTGGTGTCACAACTAAAAAATAAAATTTAGATGCACATCCAATGCAAAAAAAATAAAGGACATACTTGATATAATAGTAAAACGTCCCAACAAAAAAATTATCAAATCACGAAATAATGGGAAAAGTACATAAATTAAAATAAAAAATGAGCTAGCAAGTTGTTTATATGTCATTAAAAGTAGCAAACTAGCCCAAATCATCAATACAGAATCGTAGTGAAACATTTCAGCGTTAATGCCCTAAAATAATAAGAATATGATAAATAAAAAATTAACTAAAAATTCATTATAATAAATTATAGTTAAAATAGACAACTGACAATTTCAAAGCTAAGAAAAATCAACAAATTAAATTTATTAATTAAATCATAATTATACATGAACTTGACTGGGCAACAATTGACAACTATAATTTACAAAACAAACTCAGAATAAAAAAATTGCCAGTAGATGCAGGAGAACTTAAATTTAATAAGTATCTCTGTAAAACTTAAAACTTAATTTTGTGAAACATTTAAGCGCAAAAACGCTATTAAAGCTAAGCGTTACCTTGTATTGTTTTTCCGCAATGTAGGAATGAATAGAAAAGCCAATGTTGATCATCGGCACAATATATAAAGGAAAAACCAATTCAGGCATAGCATACCATGTCATAGTTAAATTAAATGTGCTTAGAAATGAAACAATAGCCGCTCCGGTGCAAAGCATTCCAAGAAGCACACAAAAATGATGTCCAAAAGCACTGAGCAAGTCAGTTGTAGTATAAACATTAATGTTAATACGATAAATAACAAGCAAAAATACGCACAATGCTGTAAATACATTAACATATGCTCCTAAAATTATAAAATGACAGGAAATAAATAATTGGCGCAAAAATTTACCATTGCTAACTTCATAAGAAATCGTAAAAAGGCCAACTGCATCGTAAAAAACCCATTTATTTCCTTCATTGAAGTGTGCCGGCTGCTCTAAATAAGGTGAGCGAATCAATGCTTTTGTTACAGCCAAAACATTTTCACCCGCGCGCTGAATTGCACCAATATGAATAGATTCAGGGCGATCAAATTCTGTATGATAAACCCAGCCGTTACGATGGTAGGCAATGTCCAAACCTAAAATAAAAAAATGAATACAAATATAACAATACAATTTTGCCATAAAAAGCTATGTTTAAAAATGCTTTTGGTTAATTGCCTCAGCAGTGTTATTATGATAGCATATTCATAAGGTTATTCTTTAAATATTTTCGCTCTAAAAAATTTAAGGTAAGAATGCATCAATTGCAGATGTCCAAAACTTGCAGAAATGCTTTAACCAGGCAAGATAATATGATTGAATGAATGACGGTCACAGTTATGCTTGTTTAATATATTTCAAAACTAATAATTTTATTTTATACCTGAAATACGACCATAATCACGAAAAACACGAAAATCGGTGTCCGAAGGAATAATGCCTGATTGAAATACCTCCTGCGCAATCACGCTGCAATGTGGGTGTGGTGCGTTGTCCAAGTACGTTTTAAGAAGCCATGAGTCGCCAGGACCCGCTTGAAATAAAATTTCGCGACCTCCTGAGCCTGATCCTTCCAAGTTAATAAATGCACGTAAAGTATGCCGCCATGGGTGCTGTGTGACAAAGCCATGTGACGCTTGAAGAAAATTCTCTTCAGCACCATTAAACAAAAAAATAATGTCATTTTCAAGCGTATGATTTGAGTTGGCTAAAACTTCTAATACTTCCATCATAATTGAACATGACACCTAAAATAGCCAGATTTAATGCTTAAACGACTGCAACATTTCATGCTTAATATGAGTGATAAGTAAAATTACATTAATTTATACAACAAATACGAAAATAACTTTTTGCATATAAAATTCAAAAATAAAAAAAATAATGAAACATAATAATAGCTCATAAAATTACAACAAAACTTTATTAGAACTAACGTACAGCGTCATCAGTAGCTCCAGGCGTATCTGGTAATGTGTCAAAATGGCAATTGAGAAGAATCGAATGCTTCGATGGACTTGGTTTAGGACCAATTCTAACCAAAATATTTGTAATTTTATGATAACAAAGCGTAAACGCAGATAAAAATTTTAGGTTAAAACAACCAGACGGGCGTTGCACGTCGGTCTCAATGCGATTTACACCCATTTTAATAACCATATTTTTAATTTTATCGATATTATCAATTATAGTTTTAAACGCATCAACCTAAAAATTAAAAACAAAATGAATACAATAATTTGACTTGCTAAAAAGAATGAAAAAAACAAGAAAAATTTTTTATATAACAATAAAAATTCTTAATATTCTGACATGAATACAGTGTACAACACAAAAGTTCTCATATTATGTTCAAAAATTAATCAAAAATATAATCGGTTATACTAATTATTATTTTGGAAATATGTGTATTTTTATACTCACATCCAACAATCACACCCAAATACTTTGTTTATCATAAACGCAAATTGCGGGGTGTTGGTTTATTTTGAATTTTCAGCCTTATAAAAGAGGTTATTGCTAAAAACAGTCAAATCCATCAAAAAACCAAAAATTCAGCTAAACGAATTTAAACAAATGCTTGTGTTTTTGATTAAAATTTTAAATTATAAAAAACATTATACACATGTAAAATCTAAGCAAATTTTACTTTTAAATTACCTCGCATGCATGCGAACCACTAGGCCGCGGACCCAAATTCGTTAAATTTTCTAATAACATTCGAGCTCGTTCTTCCGAAAACTGACTTGCTACATTTTTTCGCACAACAGGGGGCATTCGTAAATCTTGATAAACCACAGCTCCATATAGAATGCCAACAAAAATGACAATGCCCAGCCAATGTCGGAACCCTAGCTCGCCCTTTAAAATTAAACATATAATAACGCTAAAAATTCATATCCAATTATTCTTATGAAAATGGACATCGTCCAATGTATAATACTGAAAATAAGTAAAATTAATTACTCTAATTGGATGAATTTTATTCCACAAGTCATTGTCGTTCTTCAAATTCTCAAAATTTTCTGATAAAGACGTCGACACAGCTGAAAATCTTTCACTTCCTCTTCTTAATCTCAACTCGTCGTTATCACTGTTTAACATCTGAACAATTTTGTTATAAAATATTTACATTCCAAAAGCTTAGCTAAATTAAATCAAAATAAGTTATCTATATTATATAACGATGTTTTTTTTGTTCAATAAAAAATAAAAAAAAATGTAGAAAATTAAAGTATTTTAAATGTATTTTAAATTAATCCTTTAAATTATAATAACAAAATACAACTTAAAAAAACATTTATGCGCAATAAAATACATAGAAATATGTACATAGAAAATTCATATACATTCGTCACAAAGTATGTATTTTTAATCAAAGTAAGTTTTAAAGTTGTAAAATCAAAAAAAAATTTGTGTTTAAAAATATTTCATATAATCAAAATTCAAAAGCAAGGTTGATGTTTATAATTTGTTATGTGTTCAACAATATAACAAAAGTAAATAAAAACATGTATTCTTTGATTTGGTCGATTTTTTTGAGAAAACAATCAAGATCTATCTGATTTCCTAAACAAAAATAATTAATTGAAACATAGTATTATCAATCGTTCAAAGTGCTAGTATTGCTCCTTCCAATGCCATATACCAGTTATACCTACTTTACAAGAGTACAATCTAATAGTAAAACTGGTTTATAGCATTGGAAGGAGCAATACTAGCACTTTAAACGATTGATAATAAAAATTTAAAAATAAATTTTTGACATTGACAATTTTTGAATAATATTTATCTATCCTAACCTATATTAATTAAAAACCAAACATTCTAATTCAAAACTTTCATGATAAAATAATGCTTAGATGCACCCGGCAAAAAAAAAGGAAAGCTAAAAAAATTGGTTTGTGACATCACGTCATATATAACCAGAAGCATAAAAAAATTCGACCACAAAAATACCGAATACTAGTTGCAATGCAAGTGACTTATCGTATATTTATAAATATGTATTTATTCATCAATTTTGCGGCAAACTTTGTTAGCGACTAATAATTTTCCTTCTGCTAACAAAACAGGCTCATGCAGCATAGACATTAATAATGCACTCAGCTATACTTATTGATCGCAAATAAAAAAAAAAATAATTAATTTCGCCTGTGTTTTTCTCCTCAATATTATGGTCAACTTAGACTGCAAATAAAAATAAGCACGCTCCGCAAAATTGCCAAAAAATGAACTAACAAGGAATAATAATTATATTGAATTTATATAAATAATAAAAATATTACCTATCTCGATGACTGTATTTGCTACTAGAAGATTTACGATAAGATGGAGAGCGCGATCGATGATGGCCGCGGCGTATCGATCGTGAACGGCTACGTCTAGGCGATCGAGAGCGGCGACTCGATCGGCTTAAAAATACCTATATTAAAATTTAAAATCAATTGTAAATTACCTGCGGTAGCGTTTCCGGTCATGTTCCTTACCATGGCCCCTAAAACAATTTTTTTTCAAATTATCCGTAAATGACGCAAAGTTAACGTCTGATTGTGGCATAAAGATTTAAAACCAACCAAAAATAATGCAAAACAGAATACATATTTACTTGTAAGTTCCGCTCACTTTCATAGAACGGAAAAATATGCAAATACAATTCGATTTTTACATTGATCTTATAAAAAAATAACTCTGTCCACAATGTAAGTTTTACACTGATTGTGCGAAAAAAAACGCAACAAAAATTGCAATTTTCGGAAAATATTGTTGTTAGTTTCGTTCCTATTCATATACTAAAACACATGCAAAAAAATTCATCATTTTTATGTACAGTAGCGGAAATAAGTCCCCGATCACTTCAGCGGTCGCTTTTTCAATGTTTTTTTCTCGAGGAAAATTTTTACTTTAATACTACAAGTTAAACGTCATTTGAAAGGTCAGACAATTCTATAACATATACTATTTATTTATTTTATTAACGTCTAATGACGCGTCAAAATTCTCGCCAAATTCATGCCGAGAGGCGTTACTGTCATAGAGGCAAAAAGAAATGATACCAAGTATTAGAGATTGCTGTTAAATTATTGTTATTTAATAAAATTTTGAAATAACACGACACTTTTTTCCGATCCAAAAATTGAAAAATTCGACATTCTCGATAACGAATTTTTTAGAACAATTTAAGAACAATTTTTGGAACATGAATAAATATATAATGTAGAGAATTGTCTAGGCTAACAAATGACGTGTAGCATAAAACAAAACATTCCTTGAGAAAAAAATATGTCTTAAAAAGCGACCCTTATAGTAACCGGGGACATATTTCCGCTGCTGTGTATAACTTAAAAAACCTTTTTTTATAAATTTTATTCAAGTTTTCCGCGTCTCACAATAACCGTCAATAGATTTCCCATACCAGAACATTTTTGAGTTAAATTGTGTATAACAATCATGAAAGAATTGATATTCAAAAAAAGAGTCTGAAATACAACAATTCAACAAATTTTCTAAAAAAATAATTATTTAGCTAATGTTTCAAAAACAACAAATTAGTATTGTACTATATATTTTGACATTAAAAAAGGATAGTTACCCATCATTTCGTCGTTTAACTTGCTCTACATTTCGGCCAATCCCGTAACGCGATCGGCGTTCTTGACGCTCATTTTCTTCCATGCTACGTTTGAGAGCTTTTCTTTCTGGCATTTTTTCCTACAAAACAATTGTCCAAAAAGAATACTAAAAAATAGTTATTACTTTCATTTGGTTATATTTTTCTCGAATTTCTATCATTCCTAAATGCATTTTTCCACCGTAATGATCTTGCAACCGTGTTTCGTGGTCCAAAATATTAAGTTGTGCGCCGCATACATCACAAACACGCAAGCGTTGCTGAGCTTGGGTGATAGGTTTAACATCGGCCTAAAAAGTTTCAAAAGTAAATCTGAGATTCTTAATAAAGAAAATTGGACTTGGCAAACAAACATATTTTAAATATTCAACAAAATTACAAACTTTAGTACAAACCTCTAACTCACGTTTCTTCTTTTTAAATTCTTCAACCGTTTTTGACATTTCGACAGATTCATGAACTTTACCTTCGCTCCCAAGATTTTCAACGTTTAGCAAAGCCATCGCAATTTTTTCATTAATTTCGAAAATTTTCTGAGACTAAAAAAAACTGAAAAATACTGAATGATAAAATACACAATTAAAATATTACCTTGATAAATTCTTGACTTTCAGTCAAGTGTTGGCTATCCTTTTTAATTTTTTCTTTAGTTCTTTCGATTTCACAATCAATAGCGCAAACAGCATCCTCAATTGCCTCAAAAGCCTAAAAAAACTACAAGCAAGTTTTCAACAATTAATAATAAAATTAATTGTTAATATATTACTGAGTATTACAAAAGCTGTAGGCTTAATTGTACACAAAAATATAACAAAATTTCTGTAAATCTCGTTAATTCCTTAAATTTTCAATATACTAATATATTAAATTTTGAAAAATAATTTTAAATACACGCACGTACTGCAGAAGAAGACATACATTCATTAGCAACAAATATTTTCACATAAGAGATCAAGCGTGTCCCGTTGGTTTTAACTCTACAACCGTAAATTGAATAATATAACTTCAATAGCAATTAAAACTTATCCCATTTACATAAATACTAAAATAGCATAATACCTCAATGTCGTAAAGATGATCTTTTTGGCTTTGCGCCCTCAAATAATCAGCTTTATGAGCAGGTTCATGAAGTTTACGGCACGCTAAAAAAAATAATTAGGACAAATATTTTTTTATAATAAAATAAGACAGATATAATAAAACCTTACACATGTAACTTTCTAAGCGCGTATCAGACAATATTTCTTTAGGGCAACATTCTAAAAGGTATGCTCGACAAATGCTGTGGTGGTCGTAAGGCGGAAGTTTGCGACCCTCTTCTTCTTCATGTTGAGCACCCATTAGCTGTGCAATCATCTCGCGCATAACATTCGTCATTATACTTTTAAAAAAACTGCAAAGATAGCTCTATTTTGTCATAACAACTGAACTTCACGCAATAAAAAATAATGGAAAAAATGCTTATATATTGTCCTTAAAGCTTCTTGGAACAAGTCTAGTTTAAGCAAAATTCTTAAATCGCAATTTTTTGTGGTTTTTAGGTTTTCTTTTGCGCTAAAACTAATAAATCATGCAAAAAAAACTTGGCGAGGGATAAAATGCACTCCAGCCTGCAAACTGATGTGTAATAATTACATTTCATTCGGTGGTAAAGTTGTTCTTATTGGTGGCGATTGGCGGCAACTTTTACCAGTTGTGCCAGGAGAATTAACAATCTGATGAAGATCTTTCGGCTTTTAAAATAAAATATTCAATTAAAGGACATGTGCAGCCAATAAAGATTTGTGTAAGCTCTTTTCCAAAATTTCAATTTCTACTTCCTTTTTTTTTGTCGCCTTTTCTCTCTTTGGTGTTTTTTTGTTTACACGTACATACAAGAAGAAAGAGAGTAAAATTTAAATTTTTTCAAGACCTGGCAATTTGCACCAAAATCAAGTTTGAATGTTTTTTTAATTTTTTGCAAAAATCAGGCTTTACGTTTTTCGGCAGTGTCGCAAAAACTAAATGTTCTTACGGCAAATCAAGTTAAGACAATATTCTTTTGAAATAAATTGGAAAGGCAAATTTCTCAAAAAAGTATTATTTTTTAAAAAAACTACAGTAATTTTTTCAAAAAATGCCAAAGTTTGATCTGCCAAATTTGAAAACAATATTGAATACATAAATTTTTTCCAATTTTTTTATTAATTATATCAATTTTAGGATTGTTGTTTTCAACTTAACTTATTTAACTATACAAGGCTGTAAATTTACAAAAAATAGAAAAGAATGAAAGATTTAAGAAAAACGTGAAAGATTTTCAAAAATTCAGAAAAAGGTGTTAGAAATTAATTTAAAAAAAAATCTAATATAAATTTATTACTGCCTTTACTTATAATTACTGATTAGTTAAAAACCTAAAATATTTTGAAAATATGCTTTTGAAAAAAAAACCGTTTTTGTAAAAAACAAACTATTTATTAATAGTTGAAATTTTATGAAAAAATTGGCTTCCAGAAGCGCAGAAATTCTTAGTTATGTAAATATTTCTCTAAAAAGAAGCATTTCAAATCATTCAATTTACACGTTCAAATATAATGCAAAATGCCACAAAACAAAACAGCCAATCAGCAGCCAAGTTGCATAAAATTGAAGTAATGCCCACACGCAGCCATTTTTTTGTTTTTATCTTTTTTCCAATAGTATTTTCTACTCTTTTGTGATATGCCGCCATTTTTTAATGATGCACAAATCTATATTCATCGCATATGTCCTTTAAAAATAGGCATGAAAACTTTATTTTTAAATTCCTGCTGGGCACAATACTACCCCAAAAAATAGTTTGTTCGATGTAATCGTGTACTTACATATGCATATTTTTTTTTAAAAGTCTATATAATCTGCTATATTCGGTTAACAATTATTTTTTACTAAAAGTAGAAAAAAATGTCAAAATGAAAAACTTGGCATAGAAAATATATTTATTATTTCATTAAAGTTTATTATTTTTGCCTTTGATTATTTGTGAATTTCTATAAACATGTTAGAAAACAAACGAAAATAAAAACTTTATACACAATTTTTAATAAGTCCTCCAATGTTATTTTAATTCAAAATTTCCCAAAAAAGGGAAATGTACGTATATTTCCCTTTCTTTGGAAATTAGTTTGGCAAACTTTTGTAAAAGCGGAAATTGTTACTCATAACCAAACTAAAAATTAATTTTCCAAAACAAATCATCAATGATTTTTGAGGTTGTGTTTCAATTTACCTTTCGATTTTATGGCAAAACATTTGTAAATTTTTTATTATAATTGCGGTTTTGTTTATTTAATTTTTTGCCGTTTACAATGAAAAATTTTACTTATACTTACTTGCGAAGCCTACAAATATACAGTTTTAGCAAATAACCAAATAGTTTAAACAAATAGTCTAAAATAATAAAAACGGACTACATACAAATATATTTTTCAATTATAACACGAACTTTAAATATGATTCACAGTTTGCAAAAAAATTGAATTGCGTTTTTTGAGCTTAAAAATTTTCAAATTTGCGGGTAAACATGTGCGTTTTTGTTTTTCTCACATCTTTCTGTTAACTTTTTCTGTGTCCTTTCTTCCTTTTTTGTTTTGTCGACAGTTTTCCACTGTGTGAAATCCTAAATCAGAATAGGTGTGCCCTTTAATGTCCAGTTGGTTTTGTGATTCTTTTTCTTCAGCAAGTGTACATTCAAAGGAGCGAAATGAAAGGCTTAATATTCCAAATTCAGTAAAATTGATTTCCTTTTCTTTTTCGCCTGAAATACACTTTCCATCAACCACCCGCAATTCGGCAATTTATTTTACGCGTTCTGTTGATTCACAGTCAAACTCGTGGGTCACAAGGATAGATAATGAACGAACTTCTTCATCCCAATTACGCAAGCGCTGTGTCAAGGATTTAAACACATTCAATTCACGTGTGCGTTTTATGGATTTTACTGAGGCGAAGAGCACTTCGAAAAGGCGTAAAGTTAATTATTCTCCACCCGGTAATTTATTTTAGTTAAAAGTAGTGAGCCCGTTTAAAAACTTTTTAAGTTACACTACTTCGTTATTGTATTTTTGATTGCACTATTTTGCTTAATTTTAAGTATGCAGCACTTTAAGTCTTTCTGAACAAGCAGAACCTGTGGATGAAGAAGATTTGGCTGTTCATTTAAAGAAAATTCAAGAGGTATCAATATTATAATATTCTTTTTATTGGTTAAGAAAAATATTTAACTCATTTTGTAATTTATCTTTACAAATATTCGTTTAGTTAAAACACTGGATTCTTACAAAAATGTCGGTTGAGCGTGGTGGGAAAACTTTGCTTCTTACTGGGCCGTGTGGTTCAGCAAAAACTACCACTTTAAAGATTTTATGTGGCGAATTGGGCATCGAAGTAATGGAATTTGATTGCACTGGTCAGGAGTACGAGATTAGTTATAATGGTAACGATGTTTGGGATAAATCAGCCCTTCGTGTTTTTTTTCAATTTATACGCACATCACAGTTTACATCGATTGAAAAAATGTCTTTGAAACATCGTCTGTTGTTAATCGAACAACTTCCAAACATTTTCTATCAGTAATTTAATAAATTAATTAGAAATTTAATACTATAATTGTCTATTTTTTCAGAAATGTCCAACTTTTCCACGAGTCGCTACGCGAGTTTGTTACTTCTTCGCGCTGCATAATCGTTTTAGTAATGAGTAATATAGAATCATGCTGGCAATTAAATGCGAACCGCTTATTTCCGGCCGCTATATTGGAGGAATTGGCTATTGATCATATTACGTTTAACTCGATTTCTATTACTAATATGACTAAGGCCGTAAAACGAATGTTTGCGATTTTTAAAATGAAATTAAATGCTCCCACAATTAAGCAAATTGCGATTTCAGCCGATGGTAATTTTTTACATTCTTAGCAGTATTTTTAAATTTTAGAATTCTTTTGTGGCATTTTACTTTGTTTTAATATGTCTTACATAATTTGCATGTAGTTGTGTTTATATCCTTGATAATAAATATGTTTTTCGCTCTAACTAAATTTCTATAAATGTTTCTAATTTTCAATTTTTTGCTTTTTTATGTCAGATTTTCAGCATATTAAAGTATGAAATACTTCATATTTTTCAGGGGATATTCGAAAAGCGATGAATTTAATCGAGTTTTATGTGAGGGAACAAGTTTCTTCTAAAATGTTGCGTGCTTCCAACGAAAAAATTTTATCTTCTGATAAACATGTTTCACTATTTCATTTTATTGGTAAATTAATGTATGCAAAAAGAGCCGAATTGTATGATAAAAAGTGGTTGCACAACGAGCAGATGCTTTCAAAGAAGTGTAAAATATTTAAACGCCCGTACCCTCCAAAAGATAATACAAATCTACTGCTTGATTCGTGTTTTCTTTCTGGTGATTTCGTGAGTTGTTAAATTTTGAAATTAATTATGTGAATTTTTAAATTTTCCTGTTAAAAATATTGATTTTTTATTTTAGTTATCTAGCTACGTTTTTGAACATGAACCAATTTTTGCTCCATCAATTGAATCTTTAAAATCGGTTTTGTCAAATTTGTGTAAATTTGATATTCCTGTGTTTCAAAATTTTGATGCAACTCATCTTGATAAGTACATTCTGGAGGTTTCTTTTTACTTATCTGTCAATTATTTGGTACATGCATGCTTTTTTTTAGATCGCGGCAAGGTCAACAGTTTTTTATAATTATCATCCGTCTGGATTCAGTACGTATTTTCACACATTGATTTTTTATTACTAAATTTAATACATCATCATTTATTAGAAACATGTTAAAGTAATTTTAGAGCCAGTAGCTTGTTATCGTGGCTTATACCAGTTCGATAAGCCAAAGCATAGAAGACTGAATGAAAGACGAGCTGAGCTAAAACGGTCAACGCTAGATTTATTTTCATCCACATTTTTGAGATCGTCGGATATTAACACATTGTTTGTTTTAGTTTTTATGACATTTATATTCATATTTTATTGTCTTTATCTTTAACTTTTTTTCATTTATTGTGTATCTTTTGGCGAAAAAGTAACTGATTTGCAGCCATTTTTTATATATTTTGATATTTAGTGTGCTACCGATGCTTTCTCTATTGTCTATGTATAATACAAGCCAGGCACAACTTACTGCTATCAATAAGTTTCGGTTACCCAATAAACAAAATGGGCTAACTTTAAATCTGCAGCCATTAACCAGTCGACTTTGCGTTACAGGTAGCCAAGTCAGACCGATGATTGGCGATGAATGCGACGAATTTGACTACGAAATTGAAGAAATATTATAATTACATATTCCTATTTTTTGGCTATTTCTGTGTGTAAGAATGCCAGCAATACTTTTCTCAAATTTTCATTCGCATTGTGATGTTATGTATAGAAATTATTTCTCGTTGGTGAATATTTAATATTATTAAGAGCTTTATTTTTTAGACAATGTACATGTATTTTTAGTACTTCTTGCTTGTCCTTTTTAATTGCGACTACAAAATAAAAGTTGTAATTGCAAAATAATGAAACCAAGTAAATAATAAAAACCAGCAATAGCAGTTTTATCATATTGAAACGTCATCTTAACTGACAAATTTCACTTTCTTAATTCAGCATTTCAGAGAATTCGAAATAAATCGACCGATTTGCGCCAAACGTTTTGTATCTGCTCCACGGATTATTTTTAATATTGAGCCCAAGCTTAAAATCAAAATATTGCGCTTATATAACGCCTCAATGTCCATGGTTAAAGTGATGGCCTTTAAAGCTTTATATGTATAATCAAAATAAATTATTTTGAAAATTACGTTCAAAACAAAAAAGTCATAAAACATAATACGTCATAGTCATAATACCAGTAAGTTTGATTCACGCCGATTAAAAAATTACTCAATTTCTTTGGGGTGATGATAATATAATATAATAATTAAAGGGGATATAATAAAATAAAAAGCAATTATAAAAAATTAAAATATAAAAAACAAATAAAGGGTACTGTTTGGACTAAAACTTCGGCAGTTCAACTCTAAAAGAATAGAACTTCAAACACTAACTATTTTTCCGATCATTCATAAAATGCACTTTTTTCGGGTTGATTAAGCTTAATACTGATTTCATTTTGAATAATTAAAAAAATATACTGCTTTTTTAATAGTAAAAAGTTAATTTTTACTAAAAACAGCGTGAAAAATTATAAATAAAATAGTTGATGTTTGAATAACTTTCAGATTGTGCGAGCTTGTGTGATTTAAATGTTACAGTGGTTGTACATTCAAAACCATTTTGAAAATTATAAATATTCAAATTAAATATGTGTGACCTACGTAATATACTGTATTAATTTACTTTGCAGTACTTTATTAGTACTGCATAGAGTACTGTTGATTTCCTCAAATATTTAAACTTTGCGAAAAAAAACGTTAAAAAAGAGGATCGTTTGAAATGGGAAGAAGACAATTTCCAACAGTAAGTTAATAATCAGTAAATATGCTTTAAGTGTTAAGTTATCTGAAAACCTAATAAGTGATTTTATTTATATTTATTTATACTCACAAGTGAGTCACGACCAGTGCAATAGCTCTGTAACCCTCTCATTTTCGCATACTAATTCTCTTTGTCTGACATCAGATAGAAAGAAAATAGCGTTTACAATTGAGAAGATTACGGAGCCTTTACCCACCACTGGTCACTAAATGTAAGGTCTTCTAATTTTTAAATTACCGCGCTTTGTGCGTTGCTTTTTAAAATGTAATTCAAAAATAAATTATTTCTCACTGTAGCTTTTTGTAATTATTTTTGAAGATTATTGTTTTTTTGAGTCCATTGTTTCAAGCTAGGTGAATAATTTTAATTCGATTTTATCACTCTTCATTTATTTTTTGGAAATCTCCCTTGTCCTTGTCCAAATCTGAAACAGGTACCTCTTTCATTTTATTGCCAAAAACTGTTATAATCAATTATTTAAAACGTAGATTTTTATAACCTGCAAACTCAATATTTATAATTTATGTTAGTGAATTCCACATGTGGTTTGTATTTAGTGTCTTTATTTACTTTAACGTTTTCCAATGTTACAAATTATTGAATTGATTACTAATTTATCATTTACTTTATTTTTAGTGTGAAATTGAGCAATTTTTAAGATAAACAACTTATAGATGTCGTTTTGTGATATTCCAGGCTTGCAAATGTTTGCAAAATTATTGTCTTTCTGCAATTTATTGTCCATGTATTTATTAAAATTTAAGAATGTGCTCTAATTGTTCCAACAAATCACCTTGCCGGATTCATTGTAAACTATCTAATAACAGGAAGCAGATTCATAAATGCTTGCGTAAAGTTAAGTTTTTTATTTGCATTTTATTTATAATGTTTATTGAAATTAATAGGATTTGAATAACAGTAAGTCAACTTATTTGCCTCATAAAAATGCTTTTCCATTAGACAGTTTGCCGTTTTTAATATTGATACAGGTCGCGAAGTACCTCACATTTTCTGATGCTAGAAATTTGCAAATAACATCTAAAAAATTAAGCATTGTAACTCTTTTAATAATTTTTTTATTTGTATTAAAGATTATGTTTTAAAGCGCAAAATATTTTGAGGCAGAAAAAGTCGCACGAAGAACACGCAAACGGTTTTCTGTTAACACTTTACATCAACAATTTCCCGCTCATTATGCTTTTTTAACACAAAAAGATGGTCGTTTTTTGCGAGAGGAAAGTCATGGCTACGGAATTCTTGAACTTAATGATTTGATTTGTACAATAATTTGCAACATGCTTCCCAAATCGTTACAAGAACTTGATCTTAGCGCATTCAGCACCTTAAAATCGTCAAAAATCATGGATATTTTTGGTGTAATTTTTCCTGTTTAAAAATAATTGATTAATCATTTTTTATTATATACTTAGATACTTTTTTATATATCCAGAATTATAAATGCTCATCCAATTTATTTTTTCCGTAAGCCAATAATATAACGGGAATAATAACATTGTTTAAGAATTAACGATATAGTTAATTGCGTTTTAAACAGATCTACCACTTTCTGAATAAGTAGCATTAAAGAAGTTTAGCATTTTTTTTTAATTAAAAATTTGTATGATTTTTTGTGCATGCAAAATTCACTATGTATTTTTCTACGTTATGATTTATTTTTTAGACTGATCAGGCACGTAACATTTTGAAAAGCGTTGAAATATTAAACATTAATGAATGTGTTTTGCAACCAAGAGAGCTAGATTTGCTTAGCCAGATTATGCCAAATGTGTGGTGTATTCGGCTGTCAGTTAAACACTTTATTTCGGACCAGGAGTACATTTTTGCAGACATTTAATTTAATTTTAGTGCATTAATATTTATGTAATTAAAACCACATGACTTTTTTTCATTGTATCCTTTTTTAGAAGCATTGATATCAAGGACGATGAAAAGAATGCATTGCGCGATACTATTGATAATATGGACGATGTTTTAATTTCAATCGCTAATATTTCTCAAAAAGATTCATCAATAAATATGACTGCGTATGAAACAAACCAACAAAAACTTGCCCTGCATATTGTTTCACTTGTGACAAGCCTATTTTTAAACATTACACTGATTGAGCTTTTCTGAACAGACATGAATCTCACATTACGTTTTACTAAGCTACGAAATAAAAAACTTTAACACTTTAACATATCAAATCTACTGTTAAACAGCAAAAAAAATCAAAACATTATCTAAAAAATATCCGAATATAATTTGTATTTACACAACCGTTTTCTCCATAAAAAAACTTTATTTGGTCGCTTTCCATTTCTTTACAAACTAACAGGGGATTGTGCAAATATATTAATACAATGAACTAAAGCACAAATTGGATTTAAAAAATGGTGCAATCACATTTTTAAATCAAAAAAATTTTCAATTAAATGTCGAAAATTTTTTAAAGCGACTTAAATATCAATAACTTTGTTAACTTTATTAAAAAAATATGAAAACCACCATCAGATCCAAAATTTTACGGAGAAAGTAAAAATAGTACAAAAGTTAACTCTTTTGAGTGGTTAAATAATCTCAATTTCGATCAATTTTAATTATTAGCAGAAGGAGATAATAAATTCCGACAAACTTTTTAGTACTTAATTTAAAAAATTAGTATTTTTGTTCGATTTTTAACTTTAACTACGATTCTATAAGTAAATAATGACAAATTTTGAAGATACCTTACGTAACATTGCTTATAAAAATTAATAATTAAATGATTAACGAAATTAAAACGAAAATTAGAATCTACAAATTAAATGTAACATAAATGTTCCACCTTCTCAAGATGTTATAAACTTCTTATTTACAAAAGAAAAAGCTTGTAATTATACACAGTAATTGTTGTGCATGGTAGTGTTTTTTCTGCAAGATTTGATAAACTATTGATTCTTCAATTTTTTGCATAAAAAAATTTCAAAATTTTGCATGTTTTATGTTGAGTAAAAATTTATTTCATAATTTAAGCTTAATTTAATTTAATTTAGTCTGTTTTATGAAAATAGCCAAATACAATTTATAATAATACTAAAGTGTTTAATATATTGAAAGTGTGAAAGTCGCAATAATTATTTTTAGAATCTATGATACAATTAACCAAAGAAAAAATTTCAATGGCTTATAAACCTTCTTGTCTAAAAAATTTACAATTATAATAAAGGGAAGACACAATAACCGCATTTGTTAAAGCACACATAAAAATGGATAATGTAAACGACGCCGTGATTATCAGAACAATCAATGATAGTAATTTAAACGCGATCAAAAATATCTGAAAAGTGTGAAGCATTAAATGATTAAAAATTAAATCTTTTAAATATGGGATCCGTAAAATCCGTATCCGTATCCGTAAAATCCGTATCCGTAAAATATCCGTTATCCATTTTACAAAAAAATCTCATCTTTTATATATATTTGCGCATTAACGATTTTTTTAATGCATACATAGTTTTTTACAAACAATAATTTTAATAAGTAGTAATAAATTTTATTCTAAAACTAAAAAATTACTGAGAATATTATGCTAGGTAGGAGAAACATTTGTCTGTTTTTCAATACGCCATACAAAGATAGTGTTACCGATAGCATCCAACACAACGTTATGCCCCAAACAAAATGAACTGTGAACCTTAAACAAGTTATAACATAACAATCATAAATAAATGTTTTAATACATTACACGTCTAACAAAAATAAGCAAAAGAAATAAAAAAAAATATTGCGTATTTTGTTTAGATAAATTTCTGTTTTAGCCAATTTTTAAGTTAAAAAAAGGTGATTATGAAAACTGTTTTTATTTTAGTTTGTTATTGTAATTGCCTGCACCATCAACCGTCATTTTGTCATTGTGTGACATTTTAATTTTTGGCTCAAAATGGAGTAGTAGAACATAAATGATTTTATATTGCTAAAAATCTGTATTACACTAAATTTTAAAAACGAATTTTTAAAAAAACGAAAAAATTCGTTTTTCCTTTTTTTAACAATACTTGAATTCATAAACTCGACGTCTAATTTTAAAATTAACAATAGCGTTCATTTCCACAAATACATACATTCTTAGATATCATTGACGGCTTGGCTTTGACAATTGGTTGTTTTGTGTTTTGTTTTCTTTAATAGTAGTTGAAATAAGTGCCTTTTTTGTCAATGTCAAATACGAACTAATATTTTTTGTAACGTTGGCATTAACGATGTTAAGTTAATTATCTTTTTGTTAAATTTTCGTCCTATTAAAATTTGCAGGCAAATTTTAATTTGCATGATATTTAGCTGTATTTTTTACAAAAAATGAAAAATGGCTTATTCAGTTTTTGCTTTCTGTGTATTTTTTTTTAGTCATGAAAAATGTTTTTTTTCAACTCAAAACTTATTAGTTATTTTCTTTATATTTTTTAATGAAAAGCGTTAGCAATATAGAACTAAGCATTTAAAAAAAATTACTGTGATTCTTGATGGTGAAATAAATTGGTTTTGATTAGAATGACAATTGAATTCTCAATTATTTGGACCATAGCCATCATTAATTGTAAAATATCTAAAATCGAAATGATGAGTTTTGTGTGCATCAGACTTGCGCATTGCGTTTTATTTGTCTGAGCAATTTTCGACTGCGGGAATTGGAAATCAACAATATGAATGTTATTGCAAGCTTCGTCTTCTTGTAGTAATATTGAGTGCGATGTTATAATATGCGATTCTACTTTGATATTTTTAACTTGCGCTTCTGTACTATTATCAAAAGTTTTAATTTTTGATGACATTTTTATGCATTTTGCTCTAAAACTTTTTTACGGCTATATATAAATAGTTAGTAAACAAATAATTAATTAAAAAGTAATGTATATGAAATTTATACATGAACATCGAATAATAATGACACTTAAAAATTGTGCTGCGGGAATCGAACTTTGATTTTTCACAAATTGCTAAAATCCTAATTAATTTACGAATAAAGAAAAATCTGTTGCAATCAACGTATATTGGAAAAACGTTGATTATACGTTGATTGCAACAGATTCTTCCTCCTTGTTCAAAAAATAAATTTGGTAATTATTTATAAGTGTACTTTATATAAGCCAAAAATTTATTTAAAAAAAAATTGTTTGAAGATTTCTACTAAAAATTTTACTTATTTCACATGAATTAATTTCTAAAAAAAAAGTTATAGTAGTAAAAATAAAAGCGGCCTATTACAGTTGAGATTACAACGAAAGCCGGACGGAAAAATGAATAAATTCATGTGCAATGTATTTTGTGTTTTTTTCACTGAAATTGTTTTTTGCTTAATTTTAAAACAGAACGCTCATATTTTGCGGCAATGAAGTACAGTCGAAAATGCCGAATACTTAAAGTAAATTACTTAAGATAAAAAATATAAAATACCATTATCAATAGCTGATATTGATTGAGGTTTATATCATGTGGCATAAACATACATTTTTATCAGCCTATTTTAAACAATTATGAGTATTTAAAACAATCTATTTTAAACAATAATCCATTTTATTGAATTGAAACTTTAGCAAAAAAAACATACATATATTTGCATTGATGTTTATAAACGAGTTCATCTTTATCATTTATATTTCACATAAATATAAACAAATAGTATTTGATTTTTCAAATGTTTTTTTTAATTGTTTGATTTTGAAAAATATTTTTTTATAAATTATTGTCTGTTTCTTATACCAAACAGAAAATCATGCTATTATTTTTAATTCTTAAAAACCCTTATGAGTTCTGGTGGTGTCAGTTAATAAAATAAGCTAAATCTTTTAAGGTAAAATTAAGTAAAGCCGTCCAAGTATACTTTTATAATTAAACAATTTATCATCAAATCTGCACAAAAATTGCTTAATACGGATTTTACTGGGCCCACCAGCGTTGTGATCAGTGTTGTCGAATGCTACCAAATGACTCCTCATATCAAAACTGAAGCCAGTCTCAAAGGGTCATAATTGTTACCATTTCATACCGGTCTTTTATAATTATGCTACGATCTAATTTGTAAAATTTTTCAAGTTTCTATCTGATGTCATATATTTTTAAAGAGGGATTTTGCCTAATTTAATTTCAATAATTTTGAAATTTGCTACCGGTTTTAAATTTTTTTGTCGGTATATCGGAGTTAAATCGGTTGCAATTGACAAAACTGGTTGCTATATTTTTGCAATTAAAATCAAACTTTTTTTTTTTAGCAAACGTTTTTTCTCCTTAAAATTTTTTTGGTGATTGCCTAAATGACAAATTATATAATCCTATGATAAAAAATAAAAATTTTTTGATGCAGGCATGTTATTTTTTTACTATGTATAAGTGAAAAAATAACTCTTATTAGTTTGCGTTTAATAAACAAAAAATTTTTATTTTTTATGTCAAGTAGACATTGTCAACAGATCTGTGAAATCTCTCATAAATGCTCTCATTTGTAAACTATTTTTTGTTGTTTAACAAGAAAATGAAAAAATTAATTTTTACAGCAAAGAGGGTTACTGACCTGAGCTGATTTTCAACTTTATTTAAAAAAACGTGCAAGTGCGAGTGCCCATTTTTTAGTGCGAGAATTCATCCAATTTTCTTCAAAAAACCTAGTAAAAGCTGTTCAACAAAATGTATATTCTTCACAAAATGTAAACTGAAGGGCGATCCTTTTAGGGTAAAAACAGCTATGTATGCCAAACAAATTATTACAAATTCTTTTGGTTATTTTTAATTTTTTACCTCATTTCTTTCAATAATTAATACATATTTTAGCTACTTGTGCCAGTTATGAATAGTCACGCTTTTTGTCAAACTTAATCATGGTGGAAAGCTACCACAGTACTGTTTTTATGTTTTCTGAGTGAGCGCATTTGTAATTTCTATATAATAATTTTTTAACTTTAACTTTAATTTACTTTTATTCTATTAAGTGTAAAAGTTTTAATTTAAAAGTTCATTTTTTTACGATCCAAAAAATTTTCAATTAAACTTTTATTAAAAATAATAACCGTTTTTACCACAACATTATTTCAATTTATGGGCAACTTATGGATTCCATCAAAAACACTTCGGTTGTTTTGATGCAATCCATTCATTGAGCCATTTTGAACTTATTCGTGATTTTTGAACTTCTGCTCCGCTAATACGTGAGCCATTGACCAAAATAAATGATAATTTAACGGAGCGATATCAGGAGATTAGGGAGAGTAGAGTAAGATTTCCCATTTTAGGTTTTTATAATTTTTTTGACCGGTCTAGCAAAATGAGGTCTGGCGTTGTTATGAAGCAATATTGAGCACTTGTTTTGTGGTCCATTCTGGTCGTTTGGTGGCAATTTCTCGGTTCAAATTAATTAATTGTTCTTTAAAACAAAAGTAACAGTTTCTCCAGGTTTAAGAAGCTCATAATACAACCATATGCAGAGTAGCACCTTCTTTGCATGAATGTTGGGCTTATAAATCAATTTTGGCGCCTTTCCTGAGTTTCTTTTGTTTTAGATTATCGAAATAGATCCACTTCTCATTACCAGTTATTATTCAATGCATGAATGACTTGCGTTGTTTCTGTTCAAGCAAATGTTCGTACGTCATTTTTCAATTTTCGTGCTGGCGTTCAGTCAGTTCATGCAGCACCTATCGTATTTTTTTCTAAATCTTTCCCATGTCACTCAAGCAATTTGAAATTGTTTGCTGAGTCACATCGGACAAATTAAAACAAACTTTCATATTTGTACACCTAATACTTACTTGACTAATTTCCTAACATTATGTATACGCATATCATAACAATTGTTTATATTTTAATTTGCTTTTGTGTGTGCCATTTTAGTTTATAAATTTTTTGAAGAACAAAAATGCTTGAGTTGTATTATATGTTATTTGATACTTATTATTATTAACACAGTGCTTTGCAATTGCGCAATTTTGCTTTTGTTCTTTGTAACTTTATTTTAATTTTCTCTTCACTAGCTCTTATATTTTTTTCAATTTTCAATTTTGTTGTAATAAATTTAAATGTAAACTTTAATTGAATTAAATGTGCAAGTATTTTGAAAGATACCTTTTTAATGATAAACTTTTATAACAATTTGTCAACACGTAAATTTTCATATACCTATCTACTTGGTCATCTTTAACTTTGTAGGATTCCAAATGAAAAAATAACATATTAATTTTGTTAAGGGAGTTTGATTAGCAACTCAAGAACATACTCAAATGTTATAATCAGGAAGCAATGCATTGAAGTGATCATATTTGTCATTTTCTATAAAATGACTTGTTTTTTTTTTACACAATTTTAATTTTGGACTCAAACAAATTTGGACTTATGTTATGTAAAAATTTATGCCTATGATTAAAATTTATGTCGTTTATTTTTAATTTTGAATGGATGTTTTTAATCTATCGGTTTTTGTTTGTATTTTCAGCAGAAATCTTGCTGAAAGAATATGAAGTAAAAATACATACATTTCAGAACATTAATTTTGAACAAAATAGTAATTTTACCTGCTTTTAAAAAAATAACGACATGTACCAAGAATGGTTTAAAAATTGGACATTTTGATGTATGCTTCCCAAGAGCAAAACTTTGCTCCTACATTTTTATCAAGAAAGGCATACTTTTACATTTTACTCCTGCAACCAATAAAACAAAGTAATTTACATTATAAATGTCTTGCAGTTTGATATTATGTATTGATAGTGTTATATACATCTATAAACCAGAGCTGTAACGCAATCGTCATTTTGTTTTTGTATTATATTAAGTAGCAGTTTGAAATTCATAATAAACATAAAATTTTTATAAATTGCAGTTTGCAATTCTGTAAGGCATTTTTTGTAGGTCGTTAGTTAAAAAGGATGGGTTTTAGCTAACATTTTCCTAAAATAATTACAGGTTTTGTAAAAGAAGAATTATAAATTTGGTAATTAAAAAAGCCTATTAATAGTCGTGCGCTACTTTGTTTTTAGCTCAAATCTCCTTTGAAATGAAATACGAGACAATACCAAACGAAAAAAGTCTTCCAATGTGAAACAAAACAAAATTATTTTTTTTTATAAATACGAAACGAAACGAAACAATACGATACGAAACAAAACACATCCCTGATATTTACGTGACATTTATGTAAGGTTTATTAATCAATTTTTTTATTGATATAACATAAAATTTAGTGTATTAAATACTACCAGATATATACACAGTGCGCGTCAAAACTATAGCCGCACCAATTTTTTTAAAATTTTTCTATTTTTTAAATTTATTATAAAAAATGGTTTTTACCATTGTTTAGAGGATTTAAAATAACTTATTTACACATAAATTGGATTATTTTGAATTACTTTTTTTGAAAAAATTTTATTGAACGCGAAAAAGGTCATCAAATCAAAGCGTTGGCCTAGGAGTTGGGTTTCGTGAAATTGCCCGCCAAATTGAACGTTTTGACAAAGAAAACCCAAAAAAAAACTCAAATGCGGCTATAGTTTTGACCAGCTTTGAATTCAAAATTATCCAATTTATGTAATTATATGTTATTTTAGATCCTCTAATTAATGCTTAAATCCATTTTTATAATAAATTTAAAAAATTAAAAAATAAAAAAAAATTGGTGCGGCTATAGTTATGACGCGCACTGTATTAAAAAAAATTTCAATAGTAACAAAGAATAAAACAACCAACATTCTAATATTTGCATTTTTGAATAATTTTTTTCTAATAAAGATTATTTCATTCAACTTTTTTTGTCTTATTATTACTTCGTTTTTACTATACTTGGATAGACGCAGATATGTACATTGTTAATCAATATATAATACATCATGTTGTGTTTATTGTTTATTTTATTTTTGTTTACTGTTAAAATAATGATCATTTTTATTGTATCACTGGTTTTATTTTATACATAAAGCCAATTAGGTGAGATCAGCCTGAAAATTTTCTTTGTTAAATAACCAATAGCTATACTGACGGAAAAATTGTAACTTCACTCGTTTTTTTTCGGTTTTTAAAACTTGAATTTTTTTAATGTTGTTATTTTTTCATAGAATATCTTTGAAAAAAGTCTAAAATGTGCATAATTTAATTAGTAATTGTTACTTTGCAATCAATTTCAGGTTCATCGTGTAAAAAACGCCTTGAGCAAATTATAGTAACAAAAAACGAAAAAAGAAAATTTATAATCAGTGGCGCGGAAAATTAAGTTTTTGCTAAATTTTGTTCTTCAAACCTCCAATAAAATTATTTAGCCCAACTTTGCTAAAGGGTCGACTATGATGACATTCCAATAATTTTAAGTTCTGGCATTCTGGTTCTCCATTTAACTTTTTAATATTATACCCTCTACGTTCTTTTAAGATTGCGTTTAGTTAGCCGACGAACTGTAAAGCTAGAACGATGAGCCGGAGTTTTAACTGAAATACAAATAATAAGATTTTCAGTTTCTCCATGATTTAAAGGCAATTGCGTTGTTTACGAGATTTAATGAAAAATCCTAATTTATTTGTAATTTTGGGAATAATATGGTTGTTAAAAAATCAATTTTTTTCAGGATAATAGCTATTTTTATTATGCTGTGTAAATCAAATCTGTTACGCTTTTATGAGAATCATCTATAAGCATTCTCATATTTTGTCATTTTATTTCTTTGCTTGAACAAATAAACGCGGGTGTTTGTGTATCCCAAATATTTGTTACAGCTTTATTATGTTGTCCTTGCGTTCGGCAACGTGGACAATAGTTTTAATGCAATTAGTGCTTTCTGCTGCCGCACTTATTGCATCGCTAGCAATTGTTTCTGCGCAAGCACAATCGGTGTCGCGATTTGGGGTACCTCAGAAGCCAAGGTATTGTATACTATATTATGTTTATGTTGCTAATTTTTAATACATTTTCTTGATTAACTTTTCTTACCTTTTATTCGTATTGATTTTAAAATCTTTTTTTTGGGAATTAAACTTAACATTCATCAAATCTTATTGCATTATTAATACATTAATTTATTATCTGCCATGATTTTAACCAGTGCTTGAATTTAAATGGTTTATTGACAGCTGAAGCTTAGTTAACAATGATTGATATAATGTAAACGATATGAATCTATTTACGGAGAATTATGCCGGACAGTTATAACATTTTAACCCATTATCAACTCAAATTTTGTGTCATTTGATTAATTTTTTTCGTATTTTATTGGCATATGTTTACTTCACTCTAGCTGTAAATAAACGCTCCAAATCTAAGCACTCATTTTAGCCTGATTATAAGAAGATATTTTAGCATGACTATGATTATTATTAGTGTGTTATGTTTTGGTTTAATTGTTTCTACGATTTGTGCAATGTTTGGGCTTTCCGCACGAAAATCATCAATGCTCTTGCCACTGATTTTTATCTCCGTAAGTTATTTGGGAACGCAATTTAAAACTAATTTTGTATTTTTTATTGTCAACATTTTTTGAAAAAATATTGTTAAAGCTTGGCAGAGTTGGTTGGGATGAAATAGCCAGAAGAATATATGTAATCTAATAAAAAGACCGAAATTTTGCTTATTTAGTTTTAGTGTTGTAATAAATGATCCATATATTTGTATTTTAAGAACCACTTTCTTCTACTTTATTTGTGTGTGCTCATTTTTTGTTTATTAATAATAAACAATAGAGCTAATAAATTATTATATTTATACTGGGGTGTGAGGGAGAGTAATCATAATTGTGATGTTGAGCAATACGAATAACAATACTACGTTTATTACAATAAATGACTACATAAATATCTTGCGCCACTGTTCACCACAGGAGCAACTACGACAAGCTGCCAACCGCTAAAAAACCTTTTCTAAGACTGACTATTTTTTGTGAGCTTGCTTATTTAAGTGTTATTGCGCTTTTATGTTACCCTTTGATATTGTTTTTCTGCGGCGTTCTAAAAAGCTATGTTTTGAAGAACTTTTACTACATATTCAATTTTTTAGATGGCAATTTGCATTTTTCAAGCAACCAATACCGTAAGATTAATAACAAATTGGTGGATTCCTTTAACACAGAAAGACAAACTAAAGTATAGTTACGAGGAAAAAACGGATTTTACGACTGTTTTTGGAACGTTAGTCTTTCAGGGCGTTACAATTGCTCTGCTCTACCTTGAGATAAAATGTTATCAAATCATTTAAATCTATCGTTGTATTTTTTTTTGTAGAATTTTAAGTGATTTCATAGTTGCAGGATTGTAAGTATTTTAAAATTTATAAAAAATTTTATTTTGAAAAATTGTAATTTAAAACTCGATGAAAAAAGAGAAAATAATGTCTAAAATTAATAACCAAAACTTTAATATTTGAAAATTTTTCAAAATTTTTTAATTTGTAAAAAAATCAAGTACTTAACTGCACAGTGCACACAAAGATAAACCGTTTTTTAATCCTGCGCAAAAAGTTTTTGCGTTATGTTTAAAAGGTTAACTAAATGTGAGATTTTTCTAAAAAGTTAGGAAAGATTTGTAGACTGATCTTTATCTTGCGATAGAAAGCTTTATTTTAGTTTGATTTTAATATTTTTGTTATTTTTGGGAAGCCTGTAACTGTATTTTTACGATGTATACTATTTTAATTTTTTTTAATTTTTAAATTTGTTAAAACAAATTTTTTTTTGTATTTTAATTATAATTTTTTATTTTTTTTAAAATATAAAAACTTTGAAATGGCATAACTTCATTGAAATTTTATTTTACAAAAAAACGTTAAATGAAAAAACATCTCAAGGCTCCACTAACCAGAAATATAATTAATTTTTTATTATTTTTTGATTAATTTTTATAAAAAAAAATTTAGTGACAAAATGAATGTTCAACAGGTGCAAGCGGTGGAAAATTGGCAGGAAAATGCCAAAAATAAGAAAAGGAAAAACGCAGAGAGTGTTGCGGCAGCTCAAAAAGCAAAAAAAATTTTAAGTATCAAAAAAATTTTATTTAATTGTTCTCAATATTGCACTTTTATTTAGCAGAATTTAACTAAAAGTTTAAGCAACATTTCTTGTTAAATTGAGCTGCTTACGTTTAGTAAGAAAAAATTTGCAGCAGATTCAGTTATACTAGTTGTGTAAAATTTCTTGTAAAGAATGACTTGCGGCGGCTTCGTTCGATTAAAGATAAAAAAAGTTATTTTTACAAGTTGTAAAAACACAATGCAACCACAACTTTATTTTTGATAATAAATAAAAGGTTTTTTTGCTAATAATATTTACATGTGATTTTGGTTATTCACATTTTATATTTTTTTATCTCATAGTTTTATAACAGTTTGTATATTTCTTTGTAAATCAATGTTAGATTCTTATTGTGCGTCAAAAAAACATATGTATTCTCAATTAAAAATTTTTTGCTTTTAGTTCGACTTTTTATATAGAAAAAAATTTGAAAATCAATGCGATTTTTGGAATCAGCGTACTTTAAAACCTCTAGCGTTGTTGTTTTTGTTCAAGGATTTTTTGTTACAGCCAATATAAATTTTGATCTAGAAAACGCAGTTTGTGCGCACCGTAAACTGTCATTACCAGAAAACTTTTAATTTTCACTTAAAAGACATGCGACCAACCCTCATCTCAAAAATGATTATGGTGCATTGACCTCGTAAAATAAAAAAATAATATTATTTATTGTTATGCATTTTTTTTATAATCGGTTGCCATAACAATTTTATTGTGTAATAAATAAAATCGTAACTAAAGGTTAATAAAGAAAAATAATTTACTATGGGTCAGCATACAATTATTTCACTGGCCTGAGAAAAGGTGAAAATATGAGGTAACGAAACACAAAATTTTTGGTCATATTGCGACATCATTAAGCTCATAAATACACTTGCTTACTTTTACGGTGCAAAAAACTTTTCTGTTGTTCTTTTTTTTTGTTTCTTGCGCTTCTCTTCCTTGGCGGGAAAATGCATTGATGTTTTATCAAGCTAGAATATTTAGAGCCGAAAATATTTTTAGTTTTCTATTTTTCTATGACGAGACCATATAGTAACATCAATTCAAAAATACCAAGAAAGGAATAGTAAGTGAAATTTTGCAACATTACTCAACATGACACATCAAAAGTCATTCATAGCAACAACAATGCTTAGTTATAAAAATATTATAAACATAGGATTCCGAAAAGAAAAACAACAAAAAATATATTTGCTTGAAAACAAAGATATAAAGATGAAAATGCACTACATGTCTGAACCAATTCTATTGAATCCATTAAAATAAGAGAGTTAAAAAATTTATAGAGACAGGGCAAAACACCAAAAATGTTTTCTAAAAGTATTAAATGTATCCGCTATTAGAGTATTTTTAATTTGAGTGTAATTTTTCAACAATAGAAAAGAAAAACAAAACTGACTACATCTGTCGCGAGCGCGATATAAAAATAAATTGGGGAATAAAAATAGAGCGAACAACCACATTTTCCCACGATTAAAACGGCACAAATTAATAATTGGTTTTTACCTTTTTAGTCTCTCGTCCGTTGTCCTAGGGGTTGCCTTTTGTTATTCTTCTCTTTTAGTGAATTTCCTTAGTAAAAGATTTTGGTTGTGAGAGTTTTGTCTCTTTTTTTCCTAAAGGTTTTTTTGTTTGGTGCTAGTAAGCAAATATTTTCTAGACTTTCTCCGAGACTCTTTTTTATTTTGTTTTTATAATTTTAATTGTGACTGTTGTTATTTTTAATATATTTATTTTTTACATAAACTTATTAATTAATAGCCCTGTTCACAACAACATCATAAATTTGAATTTAAAAATATTTAGCTATTGAAGTTTGCGTAGAAACACATATTGCTTATCGGTGTTGCTCAATTTTTGAGAACAGAAGTCCGAAATAATTAAATTTTTGGCAATATAACATAGTCGAAAGCAAAATGTCAACAGATTATCAGGTAAAATATTTTCAATTAAAAATGTTAGGTTTTGGTTAGCCCAATTTTTCCAAATATTATGCACCCGACACACAACGAATACGATACAGAACGTCAAAGAATTTTTCATACTATCAATTGATTTGTCTTCGTGAGAGCAATGAAAATTCCGTAAAGACCCCTTCCGCTCCGTATTAAGTTCCAGTAAAAAAATATAATATTTAGTGTATTATGCATAATTAAAATAAGCTTTAACATTATTTTCAAAATGCAAGCAATAATATAAGCAATAAAAAATTTAGCTGGTAAACAAACAATATTAAAATCGTTTAAAAAAAGAT
Organism: Drosophila nigritarsus; assembly: GCA_035044305.1. Taxonomy (NCBI): domain Eukaryota; kingdom Metazoa; phylum Arthropoda; class Insecta; order Diptera; family Drosophilidae; genus Drosophila; species Drosophila nigritarsus. The sequence continues at coordinate 38,017 of JAWNMF010000484.1, read as the reverse complement.
GAATACGGTAAGCAGTGCTTGCTTACTAAGCACAGAAAAATACTATTCGGGATTTTTAAATTAGCGCCAGAAAAAAATATTGTCGAATAAATAAAATTAAAGCCTTTTATTTTAATTAAAAAATGGAATAGAAAAGGAAATTTAAGCGGCGCTAGGGTTTGTCATTTTTGATTTTTCCGTCATTTTTTGTTCGTCATTTTTGATAACGAACCCAAGTGGTCTGCTTCCTATCAGAAAGCCGACCACTCTACTGCCGTTTTTTATTCCAAAAGATAGGATAGAAAAGACAGAAATTAAACTAAAGATCATTGTCGCGAGCGCGATATAAAAATAAATTGAGGAATAAAAATAGAGCGAACAACCACATTTTCCACGATTAAAACGGCACAAATTAATAATTGTACTTTACCTTTTGGTCTCTCGTCCGTTGTCCTAGGGGTTGTCTTTTGTCATTGCTCTGTTTTGGTGGATTTGCTTAGTAAAGGATTTTTTGTTGGGGAGTTTTGTCTCTTTTTTCCTAAGGGTTTTTCTGTTTGGTGCTGGTAGGCAAATATTTTCTAGACTTTCTCCGAGACTCTTTTTTATTTTGTTTTTATAATTTTAATTGTGACTGTTGTTATTTTTAATATATTTATTTTTTACATAAACTTATTAATTAATAGCCCCGTTCACAACAATCATAAACAATCAAATATATAAATTAAAAACAATAAAAAGCAACAAATAATATAATAAAAAAAATGAACAAAATCATTTCTTCGTTCACGACACTGCGACGCTAAGATAAGTGATTTTGAGTATTTTCTTAATTTGCGTAAGCCGTAAGCCACAAGTTGTGGCCAAATGGTGTTGAGAAGCAATTATGTAGTCACACATGATGCGCAGATGAATTACCATGAGTCCCAGATTGTAGGTAACTTGAACAAAGTCCAGACGGCAGAAACCTTGGGGAATAAAAATATATTTCTTCTTTGCTGAAGTCAAGTGACTGCCGTTTATTGAAGGATTGAACTAATAGATATGTATGATTAAAAGGATTGATTTCATTTTGCGGAAATTTAAGTTTAAAAAAACTTTGCCAATACGAGATAGCTTTAAGTCATTCTTGTGTCTCATCAAAAGAAGGGGATTGGTCCAATTCTTTATTAGCGTGCCGGAGCTGTTGTCGAAATAATTTGACATAAAAATTTGCAGAACATAATAACCCAAAGGGTTAAAAAATAATGCAAGTATACTTAATACGTTTTGTTTTGTAAGTTTGTTATGAACGGGTATGGTTGGAAATTTAAATACTATGTAATCGCAGGTAGTACTTTAGGTAAGACCAAAAACCTTTTGTAGGCCAAAAATTGAAATTTGGTTGAATCCGTTTTAAAAAAATGCAAACGTAATTACAAGTTAATCTTTTTTTGTGATAGTGATCAATACATCAGTAAACACAATTACGAACACTTTCCATAAAAATGAATTAACAGACATGCTTAAAAGCGTTATCGAATATTTCTTATGGTATTAAATAAAGTAATGTAAAAATGACTAAAACTGTTATAGTTTTCTTTTGTAGGTAGTGCTGGCCGGCGAAATGATCCTTTTAATTACTGGTGAAACGGGTATTGCAAGTAATCAAGATTTTTAATATTTTTTTTAGTTTTACATATGATAATAGGAAAATGGTTTATAAAAAATAATTTTAAAGCAAAATTTATTTTAGTGATTCACGGATGGACGGAAGGAGTTGGATATGCGATGAGACAATATTATACGCCAATGTAAGATTATTTATGCTTTAATACAGCAACATATAAAAACATTTTTAAAATTTATTTGTGTATTGATTTTATTAATTATCAATCTAATAGCGGCTAACTATACAACATTATTAGGAATATTAGAAGACATTGATGACATATATAATACATTCCTTATTACTGATTATTATTATTATTTTTAAGACATAAAAACGCGTAAGATTATTTTTTCGAAAAACAAACACTTTTAAATAAACTACCGCAATTTCTAGCTCAACATAACTCTAAACTACAGTGTTTTCAGCACAATTCCAGTTACGTCATTATAATGTCTAAGTTTGATTTTACTGCTATTCTAAGGCACTTAAATAACTTTCATTATGCAATTATTTAAACAAAAGTTGTTAAACTTAAGTTTACAATGCTCTAGTGGCAAACCGTTTTTCATTTACAATTCATAAGTTTGCAATGCATTCATACTAAAATTACTTTTTATCACAGTTATTTTTAATGCTGAAATAGCGTTCATTATAAATAAGATGACAGACTTCAAAGCAATAAATTACGCCACTATATGTTTTTAGTTATAAAAAAACTAACTCAAAAAATTAAGGTGGACATGTGCCATGCTAATGATACTGATATTCTTGCTTATATTGTCGCTATTTTTTGTATTTGTGGGATTGCATTTCAATCGCGTCGGCATCGTTAAGCATCACGTTATAGCACTGGTAAGCTTTAAACTTCGTTTTTTGACAAAATAAGTTTACTTTAAAAATTGTTGTCTTATGTTTATGTTTTCTGAAATACAAGAAGATGTAATACAAACTGTTCAGATTTGTATATGTGTAAATGTTTTGATTATCCATTTACAGTAGCAAAAAAAAGTCTTGCACAACCCTCGACATAATTGTTTAAAGTGGTTTTTTACTATCACATTTTAACATTTTTGCAGCAATGTGTTAACTATGTAAAAGCCAAGATTCCGGGCTACAAACAGTATAAATTCTATTTATTTCTCATTTTTCAAGTTGAATTGCTAAGCGATTATGTGAATTCGGTCATATATTGGGGACTGAAAAAAGATGCTCTATGGAATTAAATCTTTATATCTAATAATGGAGAATTATTATTCCTTTATTTTATATCAAAGAACGGTACTAATTTGTTATCGGGGGAAGGAGGGGGATTTTTTGAATTATCTTATTAAAAATTTAAATTTATCTTATTCACTTTCATACGCCAAAATTATTTTCAAATCTAGGACTTTATCATTAGAGTATGTGTTCCTCTACGCTTTCTGTTGGAATATTTAAACGGCAACTACATCCTTTCAACATTTTTTGTATGAATCGACGGATCATCCGGAGAAACAAAATTAGTTGTATGATTGACCACTAAATGCTAATAATGTTTGTCTATTGCTAAACCACAATATGCCTTCCATCCATCGCTAATAATTCGGGATCCTTAAATTATATTGTATATTGAAAATTTTTTATATGTTATAAGCTGAAAAAATAAGTTGCTTACTGTAGTAAAAAGCGCAATAAGATAATTCAAAAATTTTTTGAAAATTTCCTTGAATCATCGCAAATTCTCAAAAACACTCTTAAATTAATAATGTAATATTTTGTATCCTTACCAAGACTAAATATCTCAAGCTAAAATCTTTTTTTACTTGATTGTGAGTTTCGTTTATTGAACTGGCGCCTAGTTTATTCTCAGCTTTAAAAATGAGTGTAAAAAGATTTGTCATAAAGCAAACCTGCAATTTTGACCTCGATTTCCAGCTTTCAATGATTAATTTCTCATGCCAATCGATGTTTTCTGTAAATCACGCATCGCAACCGATGTTCTGTGGCTGGCTTCTTTAGACAGCTTTGAATGGCCAGTTAGAAGCATACCATCAACGTTTTGGGCGCTGCAATATTATAACCTATTTCAGACCACTGTCGATAAGTCGTCGTCAAATATTTGGGCTTCAACGCATCCAAATCAAAACAGCTTTAAAACCCGGCTTCTTGGAGTTTAGAAAATAAATAAATTACGTGACAAGGGTAAACCGCTTTAAACAATAATGTCGAGGTTGATGCTAATTTTTTTTGCATTTTTAGCGAGCAAAGTAAGTTTAAAAAATCCTATTCTCCATATGATGGTCACTACTTTTTTGATAGAATTTTCCTCTGCTGGACAGTTGAACAAAACATTACCAGGAGAATTCAATTTGAGGATTTGCGATATTACAAACAAAAAATAAATTGGGAAGTCAATGAAAGTTATTTAAACTCAAAGACAAACTGATGTAAAATTTAAAATTATTCCAATAGTAAATTTATTCGTCATTTTTTCATATAAAGTGAACACAAAATGAATATGAGTATTAATTAGTTAGGAGTTGAAAAATTATAAAAAAAAAGCTTTTCCACATAGGCAATCAGCTGGCCTTTGGCGCTGTGTATAATTGTCGGAGGCATAGCAAGCGGCGCACCATTTCTCGTCGGATTCGTATTGTTTCTATATTTTTCGTCACTTTTGCCATTTGCCTACATTTACGGATCAGCAGAATGGAAATCAACGGAATTGCCATCACCATGAAAAATATGTTATCAGGAATTTTTTACTTATAAGCCCGTTATTTTGTACAAACTGTTGATATTCCAGACCAATGATGTATTATAAAAAAATTCTTGTTCTTTTTTTTAAAATCGTTCAAAGTCTGAAATCCGGCAAGTTTTTTCTATCGAACTCGCTGTTGCTATTATGAATTTACTACTATGCAAAACAAAAATATGCAAACGAATCCTATAAAAAAAAAAATTATTTTAATGTTTTAATACAAAGGTTTAGCTGAGACAAAGAGAATGTACATAAACATTAACAGTAGTTATCATTAAACAACGAATTTGCAATCACAACGTTTTAAAGCATTAAAAAAACGCGAAAACAATTATAATATAAAAATGACTTAAATTAGTAATGAGGTAAATTTTATAATAAAATTATAGATATATAAATATTTTTTACAAAACATATGTGAAAGACAAATTTTACAAAGAAAAACATGTTAAAAAATATAAAAATAAGATTTAAAATATTGATGCATTAACCATTATTAAACATCTTTAATTAATTTTCGCTTCAATAGTGCATTACGAACGTTTTCCGGTAAAGGTTCATTAAGAACAAATACTTCATCTTGTTCTGCTTCGACAATTTCTGTGTTATTAAAATTACCGGCTTCCTTATTATCAGTTTTTAAATTGTCGGCATAACTGACTAATAAATCTAGCTCGATCAAATATTTTCGCATTGGCGCTTTCCCTCGATAATAGGCTTCGTAAATTTGTTGATCATGCCAGTAAACATAAACCTAAAAAAAGTATTTGTAAATTAATTATTTAAAAAAAAAGATTCTAAAAAAATGATTTCCAGAATGAGGAGCACAAGCTCATAAAAATTTTATAGAAATTAAAAAATTAAAGGCATACCAAAAATCCTGGTATATGATTGTTCTTGCAGCCAAACTGGTAACACTCACAACGTCGAATATCACAAGTGAATAAATCAGTACTTACAGATCCATCGAAAAAATCAACCGTGCAATATAAGCTTTCCCAAGAACGTATGACTCGACCTTTGCGAACAAGTGCACAATCCACTTTATCTGATAAACTATAGGTTATAACATTATTTTGAAGCTCATTAGAACTATCTTCAATGTCTGATTTTAAACAAACAACCACACGATCTCCAGCGTTAATTTTGCGAGTATCTGGTTCCGGAAGCACTAAAAATGCAAATGATAAAAACAATATTCCCAAAAGCAATGCCTACAAACTTCAAGCCTTAAAGAGGAAAAATCTTAAATAATCAAATTACCGTGATTGTTGTTGTGGAAAGGGCAGACTGCAATAGTAAAGGGAAAAATGTCGCGACGTTCAAATGACATATCGGCCAAAGGTGCACAAGTAACATGGTATCTTAACGATGCTGCTGCGCTATTTTCTTCTGCTTGTAAACACACATGACATTGAATAAGATTGTGAGAAAGTCCATTGCATACTTCACATTGATATCGTGCTGCAACTTCCAAATTTGATCGAGTTAACGATGACGGCATGCAATTAGAAGACGTGTATAGATTGTTTGTGATTTCTAGTCTATTAGCGTTTGCAATTTCTTCCGCGTTGTTATTGTATAAAAACGATTGCGAAACGCTAAAATTATTTTGATATTAATAAATTTGACATTTTATTTGATAAGAAATTGAAATTCAAAATTATTATTTTTATGTCAAGCCAAAACTGAAAATATATAAAATGTCATTTGTTTCTTAATATAATAGCTTTAAGCATCAAATTCTTGTTTTTATTGACGCTTAAGTTGCAGAATATTGGTACTAATTTTTTCCTCCGCAGCCTGCAAACATAATTGACAAGATAGAAAAAATAGAAGTATACTAGTTAGTGTCTGTATTCAAATAATTAGATGAAAAAATTCCAATATTGACAAAATTTAAAAATTTAAATTCCTGCAAAATTCTTAAAAAAATTTCAACTTTGGAGTAAGTTATCCCAACGCCTTCTTGAAAATATGTTAAAAATCTCAAATTTATCATATTTAGAAAAATAATGGAAAAAATTCATTTATTCAGAAACTTCTAAAAAATTTTCTCGCGTTTTTGCTTTATAAGAATTTTGAAAATTTTATCATCCATAAAGCTTTGTTATAACATTTTATTTCGGGGAGTATATAAAAAACTACCGTAATAAAAACGTAAGCGCTGAAAAATAAATACCTAAAATTATACTCTTCAGATGACGAGTTAAGACACATTTCTTCTCGGGAAACAAAAACAGGTGGATCCGTCATATGTTTAATATTGGATGTTTTAAATTCAGAACAAGATGCATGAATAGTTGTTGGAGAATCTAGCGTTAGCCATTTTGGTGGAGAAAAATACACATACGCCCTTTTTTCGGGTTCCAAAAACCGTGCTTGTAGGTAAACTATAGCGCAAATTACGTGAACAAACTGTTGTACACCATTTTCGGTTGTAGTTTCAATTAAGGCGCCTCCACGCAACTCGCAAAAAGCACAAGATGCAAACCGAATTGTCGTATCATTTCGATTATAACATCGAATGCAACAAAATTTCTGAATTTCACTGTTGTCGTCTACAAAACATAATTATGAGTACAATAAATCTTGGAATAGTTTTCTTTTTTTATTTATTACACTCCGAGAACAAATTATAATATATTTTTAGTTTATGAATTTAGGGTTTCATATAGGAGCATAAGAATTAAAATAAAGAAAAATAAAGTCCAAAATAAAGAAATATTAATAAATAAGTGGCAAAACTGTCGAAAGTAATTTTAATACTCATTCATAACCTAATAAATTGCTTTTTAAGCAGCAAAAACGATTTTTGATTATACTGTGTAGCATTAAATAACTGTCTCAAGAGCTGGTTTTGTGCTTTTAATTGATTAAGATACTTTGTTTTCATAATGCATATTTATCTTAGGAGTTTAATGTTTTAACCTTGAAGTCATTTATGAAAAATAAAATGTTGCAAAGGTTTTGTCCGAAAACATATTTTAAGAACATTATAACAACTAAACATACTGAGCTATTCATTAATATACAGGGTGGCCCAATTTCGTGTCCGGATTATTTTGCTATTTCAACAGATTTTCATAATTTTTTTAACAATTCCCACGACATTAGGATTTTGTTTAACGTTAAATTTGTGCGCGCGATGTTTAAATTGACTGTTTTTAGTAATCGGTTGAAAAATTGTCATTTTTTCAGAAATGAATTATTCCGCTGAACAAAAAAAAGGTGTTGGTGTGTCGTCTAGTACGGAGTCTCTGGTTCGGCTATAACTGTACAGCGTCAGTATCGTAGCAAATTTTGACGAAATGCTCGTACACCTACTAATTAATGCATTAGACAGGAAAAAGTGTTGAAGTCAATTTTGAAAATTGATTTTGTTTTTAGTTGTTCCTTTTTGTTTGTTGTTAAATAAAATTTGTTATTGTATTTAATATTAAACAAAATCCTAATGTCGTGGGAATCGTTAAAAAAAATTATGAAACTCGGTTAAAAAATAAAAATGTCATAGCAAAAACAAATCCGGACACAAAATTGGGCCACCCTGTATAAATAAATAATAAGAACGACATAATTTGACTGGAAAAAAATATAGACGTAGAATTACTATAACCTGAAATCTCACCATTTTGGATAACCTAAGAAGGTAAACAAGGAAATTGTTTTTTTCAACAATAATGATGGCACTGAGCACGAAAAATGCAAAAATTTTAAAACAAATTATAATACACTCTTCCTCAAAACAGTAAAAAATAAAGGCTAGCCTTGAAAATAGTTATGATCTGGGTAACAATGCTTGTGTACAACAACGTGGCAATTAACGCATTCCAACAATAAATCTTCTTTGATTTCCCTACGATCTTTCGATAACAGCGTCGATTTGAAAAATTGTTGATCAGTTATATACCTTCGAGAACTAAAAATATTAAAAATAAGATTGTTAATTTATGTCGAAATTATAAAAAAAACGTTGGTGGTAAGCTTGATCCTTGGGCTCTGGAAAATTTTTGCGAAAGAAGAGAGCGTCTAGGTATAAAATACTGGCAAACAGCACAGTGTGGAAACAACCTTGATCGTTTAATGTTATATTCTTTTTCGTGAAAAAGATTTACTGGCGATTGCGACCATAAATTTTTTACTGTGCGCTTAGCATGAAATAATCTCTTTTGACGTTCAGAATAAAAAGCATATAGTGCTGGATCTTTTTTTTTAATTTGTTTTTGTTTAGTTGATTTTTCCGCGTCTAAAAATATTTTAAATATAATCCAAAAAAGTATATTTTAGTATGCATTTTTTGTATTTTTAAGGAATATAAAAACATAAAAAAAAATCAAAAGATAAATTGATAAAAAAAATAATCCATACTGTTATTGTCATTAACTTCAAATAATAGTAATGGAAACTAGTTTAAAATAATATTAAACGAAATTAAAACATACTTGCAATATTTGAGTGTCTTTCACCATACCAATATTCATGCCACACATCAAACTCTTTTGGACGATATTTCTTCATAAATGGCCGCATATCAATTTCAACTCCATCTTCACGACAATGACAAAGAATGGCATTTTTACCTAAAAATAATACATGTTTAAATTGATGTAAAGTAATCAAAAATATTTACCAAAATCAACCCAACGTTCTAATGCAAAATTTGTAGACTCTGCGCAATTGTATCCAACATTAAAGCCCATATGGTATCCCTAAAATCTTAAAAGTGAAAAAAATTTATTTTATTTAAATTAAAAGTTACTTTAGGAAAAGTAATGATAAATTCGTTTGGATATTGCACCATTGTTCCGTAAGGTCTAAATAATATTATGTATTTTAGCTGATTATTTCGAAATGCGTATTAAAAAAAACCCATACATTGAATGATTTTTTAAAACAGTTGGTGAAATAATATAGAGCTTATGACGTAAAAAAGCTTTACAAATTATTGAACCGTCAGGAAATTGTTGGCAAGCTAAACGTTCAAACTTTTCAGCAGCCTGTGACGGGATCGCATACCAAAATTTAGGATCACCGTAATGCAAATAATTAATTGAATAAAGATCCATATCTTCTGCATGCCAAGGAAACGTCGCTTTCCACATTCCAAAGTATAAAAATGTGGTGTTCACGCCAGCAATTTTAATCTAAAAAATGCTTAGTTTATTTTTCTTTCCTTTAAATGAAAATGATAATTTTACATTGAAAACTCGAATATCATTTTTAGTCAAAAAATTCATTCATTTTTATCAGTTTTTCCTATTTGAAAATTAAGCATTCAAATACTTCATTATCAGCTATTTAACATAAACTAAAAAATTTAACTCAACGCAGCTTTTCGACAACGTAAATTTGTTTACAAAATGATTGCTCATATTATTGAAAAAAACACGTATTCAGTTTAAACATTTTAATGAAAAATTGTTAAGTGCAAAAAAAATATTTAAAATTAATTAAATAATTGTCGTTACGTAAGTTATAAATTTAAACAACAAAAAAACATTGAACCATTTTTTCTTCGTTATCTATTTCAATTTTTTGATGCTACAATATTTTTTAAAGGAAAATTGCTACTTATTAAATGCGTACGTTTTGTTTTTTAAAGTAATTTGGAAAAGCACCCTACTCATGTTTAAAATTTTCAAAGTTAAAACCATTTGCGTCGCAGAATTTTGCAAATTCTACTTATGTCGCCAATAAATTCTAAGCTAAGTGGAGGAATAAAACTTGTTTACCCTTCGAAAACAATTGATGTTAAAGTAAAAGCAAACCTTTTGTTCGTTAAGAAGATCCAAAACAGTTCCTAATTTTTTCATATTAAACTCTTTCACATCAGCATCATATAATGTTCCTGGAGTGTCTGCTCCATAAATTGGCTCTCCAAACAAAAGACTTCGCCAATAATATCTAGAATTGATTATTACTTCAATAAATATTCAATACAGTGAAATAAATAAAACGACAAAATAACCTTTCTAGATCAATCAAATTTGCCTCCGGTTTTGGAATAGAAAGCTCTTTTGAAACCGCTAATTTTTTGAATTCTTTAACTGCCATTCGTTTACGATAAACTTTAATTGATCGTGTAAAACAACCAGAAGAACCTTCAATAGTTTCTTTTACAGGTCTAAAACAGGCATAAAAAACTAACAACTGCATATATAATAATTAGTAACAAACGTATGAATAATAAAATTGTCAATATCCGAGTAATCACCAGGCCGGTGCAAAGGACGTGGGTTCCACTCCTTAGGAGGAACGATCTAAATATTATGAGTTATACCCTTTTAGATAACAAACGTCATTAAACCTTGCAAATGCCAGAAGCCAAGTGTGCGCCAAGTTTTTCAATTTTTTTTATAAAACCCGGAAAATCCGCAAACTCTTCCATTGTTGGGTAAAAAACCATAATGTCTTGTGTTCCCGTATTAATCCATTCTTCATTTTTTACAAACTTTGCCGAGTAATGGGGAACAAAATCACTTTTACTCGTAGTTGAAGCATTGAAAGTTTCAAAGCTGTCCATACTGAAGCAAAATAAATATAATTAAAAAAATCGAGTAGAAAAATGCAGTAAAAATGACTGAATTAATTTACAAAAAAACCTAAAAGCTTAACATTTTATGATTTTTATCATATTAGAAATCTAAGATACTCTGAAAAATAATGTGATATGGACAAAAAATATAAAAATAATTATTTAAAATGTATAAACACATGGTATATATACACACTACCTCTAGCTACAGTATCATAGTTTATATTTTTGATAGCAAAAATAAGAACCGTGTTATAGTGTGTTCGGAAATTTCTTTTTGTCATAAGAACTATGAGTGTTGTACTGATTGGAAAGCATTTTCAAGCAAAAATTCAAAATTAGCCAAAAACATTTTTAAAAATGTAGAAAATTGAAAAAAAATGCAAATTTTTAACAGCAAACAATCGTTTCAGGAGGTATGAGTTCAAAAAAAATCCGAAAAAAAAAGTACGAAATGAACAGGGTATAAGTCATTTTGAACAAACTTTTTAGATTATGCAGGAAAAAGTTTGGCTCTATTTCCAAAACACAACGCCAAAATATTTAAACTATTGTGGAGCATATTTAAATATGAATATTGTATTAACAGAAATGACATACAGAGATCCTCTTAGAAATGGTTAAATCCATTTTTTAAAATAAATTAAAAAAATTAAAAAAAATTGGTGCTGCTATAGTTTTGACGCGCACTGTAGTGTTGGTCATTTTTTTTTGCTCCATTTTCTCTAATTTTGATTCGACTAATTCGTGAGGTGACCATAAAAAATTTGCCAAAATCAATCGTTAAATCGTTATTAAATAATTAAAAACTTCATAAAATATTTTTTGTAGCGCTATTTTAAAAATTATTTTATCGACAATAAACAATAAACTTTCGTCATTTTTTATTTTACACCAGCTCGAACTAAATTGTTTGAATCTCACACAAGTTATTAAAATTCTCTTAAATTGTATTGAAGATTTTAAAAAGCATTTTTTTCAAAGTTTAACGTCTTTTAAAAAGTATTTCAATTTTTTAATGTCGATCTAAAATTTTTAACAAGATAAAAATGCCTAATGTTAAAAAGGAACAAGCTTTTCGTCAAAGTATAGCTTAAGCGTTTAACTTAGCGACTCACAAAACCTCAGTTTAGGGTTGTAAAGTATTCGGTATTTTGTTTACACAAAATACTAGTGTTATTACAAGCAGTCGTTAACTAATGAAAGTTTTTAATTTAATACAATTCCGCAGAAAGCCAAGCCAATAGAAAGGAGTAAAAAACATTGCATATAATCATTAATTGTGGGCTAAGTTGAAATATTTTTTTGATTTTATTATATAGTTATGTTCTGCTTTTGCAATTTTATAAAACTATTAAATTTGGTTGTTGCATTTTTAAATTTTTTTAAATGGTTAATTCTTCCGATAAAAGTATATTATTATAAAAGGTTTCAAACACAACCAAGTGATGATAATTGTATTGTAGAAAAAATTGAAGAGATCGGAACGTTTCGAAATTCTGTTATACCCACATTAAACCATCAACCGATTAACTGTAATAAGCAAATAATTAAAAAGTATTTGAGGAATCATTGTTACTATAGTTTTAAAGCGATTAAACAACATACTGCTTTTGTTTTAATACTACCCGTTTGAAAGTAGTATCGACTACTTTGCGCATTTTTTATCAATCTGTAAAAGCGTCTAACAATTTCTTGGTTTGTATATTTTATTATATATTTATTAAACTATTCCACAATTAATTTGCAATTTTATATGAAATTTCTCTTTTACTCCTTTTAATTGGCTTGGCTTTCTGCGGTATAGTATTGAATAAATTTTTTTAATAGTTAACGACTGCTTGTAGGCAAAAACTTACTGCTTAGGACAAAGAAAGAGAGTGCATAATCAATTGTTAACATAATTTCTATATTGGCTGGAAAGTGAAGACAATTGTGTGCAATGTCCATAAATTTTTTTATTGTACCATGGTATTTTAAAAAATTTTAAGTGCATTTAAAAATTACTGAGTATTTGGCATAAGTCTTTGCATCAATACCCATTGTAAAAATGTAAAATTAAAAAAAAAAAAACTTTGACAGTGTGTAAAAAACGGTTTCTATCATTTTTTTGGGCTCTTTCAAATAAAATTATAAAAACACCTACAATATATACTTGTTGATTAGATATTTAAGCTTTACTTGACAAAACGCTGTTTTAAATTTTAGCCCTGGACGACGATGTTAGCATTTGATTATGTTATTGAAATTGTAATGACATAAAGAATTTACCGTTGAGAATCCCCATGAAATTTTCTTTCTAATAAAATTTTTCTAACATCACAGCATTAAAACAAAAAAAGTTATAGCGCCTTGAAAATGGATAATCCTCAAAAACAAACATCCATAAAGTTGCCATTTTTAAAACCCTCAACGGAAATTTTTTTTTGAAAAAAAATTTTACCATTCGAACCACCTTGAAATTTTACATTTAAATATATACTTTTTTTCTCGTTTGTGTAAAAACGAATATTTTTTTTAAGTTTCAAGATTTCTACATATGACATTTTATCTTTATAATTATAAGCATAAAATGCCACTTTTTAAAATTCTGGCAATGATTTAGATAAAAATGTAATTTTAGGTTGTTTTAACTTCTGGATTGACCCTGCAGTACTGTACATTTAAACTTGCCAATGATAACCTTAAGTTTATGACTACATTATTTAATGCAAAACATATAACATTAAGTTAATTTTCCTAAAATAAATATAGTTTTTAGTGTATAAAATTAATTAATTCAGCAAATCAACGGTCATGTTTTGAGGGTCAATGAGTGGGTCAACCAGTTACTTTTTTTTTAAATAACACAAGCGTGGTATGGCTAAAAACTGAAAAAGCATTAAATGAAAAACCCTCAGTGCATTAAAAATTTAGTAATATAAATTAAAATACTGTAAAATAACTACCAAAATAGCAATATGCAAAATAATTGTAGAAAACATAAAAAAAATTTTCATAACATAAAAAAGGTTTTTTTGTTTTCCGGTTGATTTGCCACAATACCGGTCCGAATCTGCTTTTCTTGTTTTTATGAATTTTTATATATGATTAAAACTACTTTCTGCAACTTTGCAATTGAAACCGAGATTTGTGAATAATTTATGTTTTGCGTATCAACCAATAACTGCTTTTTATAAGTTTTGAATCAGCAGGTAAGGTACTGTAGCGTGTTTGCTCTAACAACGCGCGTTCCTACCACGCCCCCGTGCGACTTGTAAGCGATGAAATAAAACAAAATTGAGTTTGCGGCAAAGTTAGACTAGTTATAGTTTTAATAAGTTTTTACAGAAAATCCTGTAAATGTGCATATTAGTGAAAAGCTTGAAATTATGTAAAATTAAGTTAAGACCTATGTTATTAAACAATTATGAAAGCTGTATTAGAGTATGTGCTAAATTTCAAGTTAATAGTTTAAAAGTTAATAAGCTTTAAAAAAAGAACTAAAAAATGTCCTGTATATTTTACAAAATCCTTTTGTCTAACAATTTCTACATATGCAAACAATTGATTTTTTTTTCAAAATGTCCATCAATACGTTTTATCGGTGCATTTACAAAAATAAAATAAAATCAGTTAACAAACATTAAAAAACATATCAAAAGACAAAATTGAGAAGCAATGAATCAAAAGCAGGGAGAAGCTATACATCGGTCGGCCCAATTTTTCCGCAAATTGTTTCTAAAACAACAATCTTTTTCCCTAATTTTTCTTTTTCCATCTCTACCTCTATGTTTTTTAGCTGGTTTGTAAATGTGCAAACATTTAACAATTGTTTCTTATTCTTGTGTCAGAAATATGCACATGTTTGTGTTATACTAATCTATTTATTCAGTATAAAAATAAAATTAAACTTGGCATACTAGTTGTGAAGCTAAGAACATAAATGGCGGTTTAATAATTTATGTCTTAATAACAATTGAATATTATTACTTTTTAATTTTTCCTTTTTTTATGTTTGATGATTTATTCAAAATAGATTTTGTAATTTTTGGTTATTCTACAATTTAAATTTTAAATATAAGTTCAAGCATTAATTTATTTTGGTACAATAAAAGCGTGCTTAACAATGTTATTACCGTATATCCTCTTATAGAAGCCCGCTCTCAATAAAAATTTTAATAATAAAACTGTCTGAATTTCGATTTTCCTTGTTTTTACATAATGATATTCAATTTGAAGATGGCTGTATGGTAGACAGTGTCTACATGATTTCAATATTTTTAATATTTGCTACCTGTTAGAGTTTTTTTGAGAGTTTTTTTTCATGAAAAAAAACAAAATAATTTTTTAAATTTTTTTGACGACTAAAAAAGGCAAAATCCGTTTAAAACAAATTACTTTTATAGGGTTTTTATAAAATTTTATATTCCAAAGCCATAAGTTAAAAAGTCTTCAAAATAATGTAAAAACTATTTTTTTATTAGACTTAAGTTACTCTAAGAACAAAAACACCACTTTTTAATGAAAACCATGTGTAAAATGGATTAAAAACTACATCAATAAAAAAAATTAAAAAATTTGTTTAATAAGCTAGGATATTGAACTATGACTGTCGTTTACGAAGCACAACAACGTAATAAGTACGGCAGATTGCATATCCAAAAAACTTTTAAAATCATAAAAATAAATTTTTTAAATAAGAAAACTTATTCAAAAAATAGGTTTTGGTTTTAAATGGATTTTGCCTGTAATGTTTTTATCGCCTATACTGTTTTTGATTTTGAAATTAAAAAAATCCTTGCTCTTTTTCTGCCCTTTTTCTTTTTTTGTCAAAGGAAATTTGTTCTTTGCCTTTTGCAAAAACTTTTGCCATCCTTTTTCTGTCTCTTTGGAAAATGACTAAATCTCATTTCTGCTACCTGTGTTAATTTTTTTGCTGGCAATACCAAGTTAAAATCGGAAGCAATTGACAATTGAATGACTGTCTTATTCATAGATCAAATCAAAAAAAATAATTATTTTATCTAGTCGAACGCTTAATGGCTTAAACGAGCTTGTTTTATTTTTAAAATTTTTTTTTGGCATTTTTTCAATTTTTGACAACATTTTGTTTACACGAGCTTCTTAAACAAAAAAAATATAAACAACTTAAGACCAAGGTTAATTGTCTTATGTTCACAATAAAACTTCAATGAATACATCAGCTTAATTACTATGCAGCACAAAATTTGAATTTTCCTCTTTGATTTTTTAAGTGTAACAAAAAAAATTGCAATTTTATATAACAATATTTTCGCCAATATTTATTGAATTTTATTCACTGCTGTTATGGCGTTTTATATCACGGCTAACGCCAATGCATTGTAAGAAGTTTTCAATTCAGGGCACAGCTGTGCTTAGAGAACCTAATACAATGAATTTTTTGTCTGTATATATTTCTCTTTTCTAATCTTTTGTTATTAATTTTGTTACTTCTTCTAGCAAGTTTATTCTTTTTTGTCTGTTGCAGATTTGCCTAAATATATTATTTTAAATCTGTTAACAAAATAGCATTGACATAAATGAGTTAAGAATATTTATTGCTTATAAAATTTTTTAGCTATTCTGTTTGTCTTTTCCAACTATTAATTGTTATTCCACCTGTGTTTTTAATGCTGTGCTACACATTTTTTTTTCATTTTTAATAAACGATTATTTTAAAGTGTACATGTACGAACTTTGATTTTTTCATTCTTTAGCATCCCTCTTCTTTGCTCTAAATGTTGTGCTTAATTTTTCACTTTTATAATATGTGATAACACCAAAATATTTTATTTTTTTATTACTTAAAAATTTGCTCTTTAGTGTACGATTTTTTTATTCCTTAGGATTATGCACTATTCTTTTGTTTCTATTATTTTCAATCGTTGCTAAACCAGGGCCCTACGGGCCCAGGTTCTTGTAGGGAGTAGGTAAGAATCCGGGGCACCAAAAAGAGGAGGCACGCTCGCTTGCGTTGCAGTACCTTAAGCCCAGAGTAACAATTTCCGCCATCCATTGAATAAAGTTTAATTTTCATCTTATAAAAATTTTTAATATTAGCAACTTTTATTTTTGTTTGAGTGAAAAAAAAGTTGTGCTAAAATGTTTCCAAATTGATTAATGAAAAAATCAGTAAAATCACATGAAATCACATGAAAATATAATAGTTAAAGTTTTATTTTCAATTCTCTTTTCTGGTTTTTTGATAGTATTTCGGCCAAGCATTCGAGACTTTATTCTAAAGTTTATAATATTTGTTATTTATTATTCCATTTCCAAAAATTTTTAGTTTAACATTTCTTAAACATACAAACTCTTTAAAAAACGCTTTTTTGTCGTGATTCAAGCAATAAGTTTACCTGCTCTTTGACTTTTTGACCATAAAAAGTACAACTTTCTTTGGCACAATACAGGAAAAGAAATCGAAAGCAGAATTGATTGTTTGAAGCTATTTTTTCTTTTTTTCGCCAAGTTGAAGAAAGAAAAGAACCAAAAAGCAATAGCTCCTGCACCCTTCGTTATGTTAGGATAAGAAAATCATGATTTACTCATGCTAAAATTCATTAAAGCCGTTAAAATTTTAATTGGAATTAACTAGAGCATGACGTGGGGAAATTAATGCACTGGAAAATTTTCCTTTCATTTCCCCCTTTCTTTCTCCCCTTTTAGGCAAGAATTTTTTTCATTTTCCCAAAAGGGAAGAACTTTTTGATAATTCCCCAAAAGGAAAACTCACTTCGTGTCAGGACTACAAATTTTTCAAAATACTTTTACGAAATAATTTTTTTAAACTTTTTTAAGAATTTTTTTCTGATTTTTTTTGTGTAAGTATAATAAATATTTAATTTATACTTTATTGATTTAGAATGGAACATTCGTACTGCACTGCACTGTATCTTCTCAATTGAAAAAAAGAAAAAAAAGTTTTGACAAGTATGAAGTAAATATAACTTTAAGTTAAAAGCGAAGAAATGTTTACAGCATGGACTTTTTATGTATTTTACATTTTTAGTTGAAATACAATCTATTGTCTGGAAAGTTGTTAAAGAATTAATCAAAGGAAACTCTTTGATTTCCAAATACTTTCATTCAATTATTGGTCTTGATTTTGGGAAAAATAACTACATTAAGTGCAAATTTTGTGACTTTTGCGTGCACAAGGACAGCAAGTCGTTTGCAAGGTTTTTTTTATTATTTTATAACCATTTTCTTCGTATTTTCCTGCTATTATTAATTAATTTTTTATTCAATTATCCCATTTAATCAAATAACCTAGTTTATATTTTAGAACTCACCTTCAAGAGCACAACCAAATTAATAATGCCGAAACGGAATTGGTGTCAAATATCAAAAAACAACTCACAATTTTCATGAGTAAAGATTTGTGTATTTGACTGCCGATTATTTGCCACAGTTTCAGGAGAAGGACATAGAGAATTATTACAAAACGTTGGTGATTGCGCGTAGGATATTATCATTGTTATTATTCGATTATTAGATTTTTTTTTATTGAGCCAATTATGACATGATGAAATTTACTGTATTATTTTCGTCATTACAGCTTACAACTATAACTTCCACGAATCGTTAACAGTATAGCGATATTTTTTTGAAACAATTGTGGATTAAACTTTCAAAATTTAAAAAATATAAAAATGAATTAGTTATTATATAAAAATTTTTACTTATAGAGTTGAGCTGTATAAGAATGATATCGACATTGACAGTGTTTTGCCGACTTCCTCTTGGGTGGTTAAATTTGTTGACCGAGTTTTAGAATATGAAATCTCAATATAATTGCCGAATATTGTTAGTAAAATGAAAAAAAATGGTTTTTGTCTTACCACAGATATGTCGAGTAATGAGGTTTGTTTTAGGGCAAATGTTAAATATCTAAATCTATATTAATTACTTTTTAAACCAATTATTTGGTTGTTACTGTTCATTTTTTGAACGATGAATGGATCTTGCAAAATTTGGTTTTATTTTTTGAACCAATTGACGTCGGAGTTGAGAAAACTGGCGAGTTTGTCCGAAATTTGGTTTTTGAAAAACTCAGGAAAATTGGAAAATTTTTGTATTTTTTACGAGTTCGTTTTTTTTTTTTTTTTTTTTTTTAATTTTTTTTTAATTTTTTTTGCCCATTTTATCAATGATAGCAAAAGAAATTATGTCTATTCAGCCTTCTAGCTCGCCTAGTGGGCGGGCATTTAGTACATGTAGTTTTCACAGATCAACGCAGTTCTATAAAACCGCAAAAATTATCTTCGACAATCAGGTCGCGATCTCTTCTTAAAGCCAATTGCCTTAAGGTTGATGAAATTTCGCAAGCAATAAATTTGTTTATTTATATTATACTTTTATAACTTAATTGTTTGCTTCTGTTTGTGCAGACGTTTATAATTAAAATAACTGCTTTTTTGATAAAGTAATGGTACAATGTAAAGTGTACACAACACAGCTTTTTGATAAAAAAACATTTTCAAAAAAAATTGTCGGTCATATAATGATTTACATTTTTATTCATTTAAAATTTAAGGCATAAAATGATCATACGGAAAATGTAGCCAATGAAAAAAAAATGCTAAAACGGCCTTCTGTCTTCTGTCTGATGTGGTGGTTTTAGTGATTTCAAACTGTTTTTAAAACGCACTTTTTGTAATTTTAATATTATATGAGTTGAATCTAATGCCCCGCAGCTATTTTTAAAAATTATCATTAAATTTGGGAAAACAGCTTTCCAAATTCTCATATTTGTTTTTTTTCTTTTGAGTCATTCTTATTCAAATTTACAATAGCCTTCTGGTTCACTTTAAAGTTTTTTCCAAGTTTAATGTTAAGGCCTTAAAAAATTGCGGCTGTTCTTTTAAATTTCTTATTCACTTTTTTCTTATTTTTTATTCTCTGGACTTTTTCTGTATTTTACGTTTACATGCATAATTATATTGTTTTAGGATTTAATCAGATTAATAATCAAAGTAACAATAATAATCATTAAAAGTATTTTTTGCAAAGTCCAGCAAAGTTGGATAATGCGCGGCAGAAATAGAATTGAGTCTGCCGTAGCAGGACGTGATAGAACAAAATTCAATAATATAATTACTCCTTCTAAAGTGTTTAAACCAAGAAAAACAAATATATTTTCTTCCAGTTTAAATTTTTTATTATTAATTGTAATATTCTTAAACAATTTTCAATTTGTTGATTCTGCAGCATGTAAAGGATGTTCACCGCCATGCGTTTGTCCAGGCACAAAGGGCGAAAAAGTAGGCAAATTTTAGCTGTTTTTTGACAACCTGCATTAAATATTGATTGTGCTTGAATTTCTGTTACTTGATAGCTTAAGTAAAATTTTAATTTAAGGGTATTCTTGGTTTTCTCGGACAGCGTGGGTTTGCCGGCACTCCGGGTGCCGATGGCTCTGAAGGGCCTTTTGGAACAATTGGAATGATTGGTTCTGAAGGTGACTACGGTGACACAGGCACAAAAGGAACTAGAGTATGCAAAATTTCTTTTGTATGCAGATGTATAATAATTATATTCTTCTTGCAGGGTGATCGGGGATTTCCTGGAGCACCTGGTCGATCTGGTTTACCAGGATTTGATGGACTTCCTGGTGTTAAAGGTGAACAAGGTGCACATGGATGTAATGGCACTGATGTGGGTTTTTAATTACATTTACGATTTTACGGTGAAAACTATGAAAAACTTTTTCTAAAGCAGCATTAATATCTAACCTTAGCACTGAAGTTCTTGTGTTTTTTTAAAAAATGTAAAGATTTTGTTTAAAAAAAAACAAAAAAAAACGTTAATTATAAAAATATTTCAATTTTAATTTTGAAAAATTCAGAAAAAATAAAAATGCCAGAGTGGGCGGAGTCATGCGCTTTTGGCTAAATAAGGCATTAATATTCCTGTGTTAATCACTTTTTGCCGAGTTAGGCTGTCGAATTTTAATAACAAAATTTATATTCATAAAGAACATAATAAACAACAATTTAACAAGTTTATCGAACTTAAATGAACTAGGCCTTAGTTCTTTTTCTTTGCCTGCTGTCTGAACTTAGAGCTTTGGTGCTTAGGTTCATATTCAATTTCTCTGGTGCTGGTACATAACTCTACTCCTGGTGCGAGTTCGAAAGACCAGTGTCGCTCACAGCGCAATGCTTACGACCAGGCTTGCTAAAATTGTTTTATTTCTTGTCATTTGCGCGTTTGTTTTACTTATATTTCCTGTTTTTACAATGTCTAGGGGGTTGCTGGTTTGGCCCCTAGGTGTTAATGTAAATTTCTTCAAAGTCCTCAAAAATGAAATTTTCTGAGTGTAGGAATACTTTTTTCGTGTTTAGCATGAAAAAATACTCTGTTTGACAAAAAAATTAATAGAAATTTAAGAGGGAGAGGTAAGATGGAGTGACTCTTAAACTATTAGCATAATAAAACGTAAACTTTAATAGTTTATATATCAATGTTAAGCTATTTAAAAGATTAAAAAATTCAATTATTTTAATATAAAATTAATATATTATTACTTAATATAAGTTTAGGGTTTACCAGGTCTCAGTGGAATACCTGGTCTGCCTGGAGCTAGAGGAGTGAATGGAGAACATGGACGTCATGGTTTGCCCGGTTCACCAGGAGATGGAGGAATCAATTCAGAAGGACGAAAAGGTGTTAAAGGAAGTCCAGGGTTATCGGGATTACCTGGAGAATCTGGAATACCAGGGGCTTCTGGCTTAAAAGGGTATCAAGGAGACCCAGGGCCATATGGACCGCCCGGTTTTCCTGGCCCTCAAGGTTTAAAAGGCATAATGGGGACAAGAACTCCCGGGTTAAAAGGAGAAAAAGGTATGTATATTATAACGTATGTGTAACGTTAACATATGTATACATACATCAAGGATGGGATTTGTGGCAAAAAAATACGGATAACGGATACAGATTGTGATTTTTTTTAAACGAATAATGGATACGGATTTTAATATTTGCTTAATTGATAACTGATACAGTTTTTAAAAATTACGGATAGGGATCCCATCCCTGATATCCATGCAGTGACTTTAAATTTTAATTCATAAACATTTTTAATTAGGTATGGCTGGACCACCCGGTCAACCTGGTCTTCCTGGCAATTTTGCTGGTGCTTCTGCTCCCGAAGAAACAGAAGTTATTCAAGGGCCAATTGGATTTTCTGGTGATAAAGGTGAAAAAGGACGTGACGGCCCCGTAGGCCCTCCTGGAGCACCAGGATTTGATGGCGCCATAGGGTATCCAGGATTAAAAGGTCAAAAAGGCGATCCAGGAGATGCGGGAAATCGAGTATGAAATATTAAGAGTCAAAAAAAACAATTTTATCAATTATTAATATAATTTAGGGAAAAAAAGGCAAAGATGGAAATTACGGTTTGCCTGGACCGAAGGGAAAAACGGGTATGGAAGGAATATCAGGTTTAGTTGGATGGGTTGGTGAAAAAGGTTCTGCTGGCGATATTGGTTATCCTGGACGACCCGGTCCTGAAGGAGATGCAGGACCACCGGGTGAATATGGTGTTGGTCATGGTGCTCCTGGGTCGCGCGGTGGTCAAGGCATTGACGGTATTCCTGGAGAGAAAGGAAAATCTGGTTTGTTTTAAATAATCAATATTTATCAAATATTTTAATTTTTCGTATATAACAAGAGACTTAAGTTTGTTTATAATACAATGACAATAATTTTCGTGTTTAGGGCACAAAATTTACATTTCAAATTTGTCACTGGCCCTACCACAAAAATATAAAAGACTCTATTCATTTTCTTCACCCCCATAACAATTTTCCCTACTACCATTTACGACAATTTTCGAGTTCAACATACAAAAAAAGTGAATTTTAAAATTTCCAGTGGTCCTACCACGAAAACACATAAACCCCATGTTCTGTAATTAAAAAGAAAACTTTTTTGCTAGTCAGTTCATATTAAAAAATTATCCTTTACACATCCACAAAACCCTTAATTACATTTTTAGTAATCCCATCATGAAAACCAAAAAGTTTGCAGAGCCTAATATTTTTTACCCTCTCAAATTGATGCATCTCACTATATACACATTTTATCTTTTGACCTAAACCTACCATACTCAAAAATCAAAAAGTTACAGCCTAAAAACTACAAAAAAACTTACACGAGCAATTTTTCTAAAAAAATGCACTCAATTTTGTCGGCCCAAAAAACGTGTGGCCAAAAATTGACCGAAACTCTGACCAGCCATAAATTTTTTCATTCTAGACCAATTCCAGCAAAAATTTTTTCATTGATAGGTCTTGCTCTCTACTTTCCAACGCCTTACACACATTTACACATGCTACACAAACAAATCCCAAAAAATCCTGAAAATTGCCAAAATACTCCCCCAATGTTTAGACCCCCGTAATCCCACTTGAAAATTTTCAAATTTTCAAATTTCCCCATTCTGCACTGTCGAGTTCACTAAAAGTTCCGCTACACCCACAATCCACCACTAACATTAACGCCAAAAATAGGCTAAAACCAATTAAAAAAAAACCAAAGGAGGTACCTTTAGCATTTTTTTTAAATTTTGAAAAACTTCATAAAATTTTTGGAATAGCATCTCCACACAAATGCAAGTATTTTTCACGTTTAAACCACCTACATCACACTTTTGCTAAAATAATTTTGGCTTGGATGAGTGGATATTAGAAAGTTTCAATGCGGTGACTTCTGACTTTCTTTCTAATGCATTATAATCAGTTTTCTAAAGTCTTTCTAGGAAAATGAAGTAAATGAAGCGCATGATGAAGATGAAGTCATGGAAGCTGCAATAAGATTTGTTAATTGCACTCGAAAGTTTTTGTGTTAAAGATAACGACGACTTTGACGGGTTTTAACTCATGTTATAAAGTTTTATTGAATAAATTTTGTTGAAATAAAATTTGGCAAACCTGCCAATTCAAGCCTGCCAACACATCTTTATCTTGTGCTAATCATAGACTTATCTACGCTAAAAAAGCGCTCAGCAACACGATTTTCGCACTCTTTACCAGTTTCATCATTTAAACGCATTGCATAGCAGACAGCATTTAACTTAAATTTGGCTGTGTATGACTTTTGTCGAGAAATCATTTTAAGTTATTCTTTTTTTTAATTTAATAAAAAAAATTTATGTGTACTTTGTTCAATATTAGAATTGGCGACATTAAAAAAAATAAAAAAAAATTTTTTGAGGGTTGCTTATATGCGTAAAATTAGGGTAATTAAAATACAAAAAAAAATTAACAGATTAAAAAAAATGGAAATAGTAAAAATGGTAAAAATACAGTTACAGGCTTTCCAAAAATAAAAAAAATATTAAAATCAAACAAAAATAAAGTTTTCTATTGCAGGATAAAGATTAGTTAAAAAATCTTTGCTAATTTTTAAAAAAAATTTTACATTAAGTTTAACTTTTAAACATAACGCCAAATTTTTTTGAGCAGGATTAAAAAACGGTTTATCTTTGTGCATTGCGTTATATATAATAAATTAATTAAAGTATTATTTAATTACAAAACAGTAAATTAAGCGCTAAAACTAGTGTGAAAACTTAGAAATTTTTAATTAGGGGTATGGCTTCTATTAGGAGAGAGTTTTTAATAGAAGGGTGGATCATTTATTTTCCAATTTAACCGGAAAGAAGAGGGGATTCTATTGGAAGAGGGGCTTACAATGAGGGGAGCTATTGTTACAGAAAATACAGTATATAATATGACCGAATGTTTAAACGCTATCCGATTGTGATATGACCAGTGATTTAAAATTAAAAAAAACATAAGTTAGCAAAAAATTGACTACTTGACTGTCATTCATAGCAAACCACGTTCTCGTAAGCAAAACAGGCTTAGGGAATAACAAAATCAGTCGTCACTTACAGTCAACTTTTCAATGAGGCAAAAATCATTTTCAGTAATAAATTAAATTTAATAGGCAAAGATGGTGAGATTGGAGCTGTCGGCGCTCGAGGTGCTTCTGGCCTTCCTGGAACAACAGGTGATTCCGGACTTCCAGGCTTACCCGGTTTTTCAGAGTGTGGTGATCGTGGGGAGGACGGCTTTGCTGGCTATGCTGGTGAACCTGGACCACCGGGCAAACCGGGCTTGGTTGGTTTACATGGAGAGAAAGGATTGCCAGGATACGACATTCAAGGCCCACCAGGTTTAATTAATAACTTATTTGTTTGTTTACGGTTTTTAGGGCTGTGAAAGTTTAGGCTTTTAAATTAAAGTTTAAGTGTAAAAATAATTGGAAAACGTATACAATGAAAAATTAATTTTCAAAATTTTTTCAACAAATTTAAGGCTGAATTCATTTTAAAGAAGGATTGAACGCCAGTACAGTGTTATAACGACTATTTGTGGCTCGACGCAATTATCATTTTTTTGTATTAAACATCATGATTTTTTTTTTGCTTTTTTTGTTACTCTTTTGCCGAGAATGTCATTTCTGTCAACAATAAATATAGACAAATTTTGATTTGAAACATGTTTTACTTCATTTTTGTCTCTTTGACAATAGAATCCTATTATAAAGAAATCTACATATGTAAATAATAGAAAGTTTTGTGGCCAAAATTTTCGATAAAAAAGACAATAAAATTAGCTTTATATGTTAAATATTTTGGTAAAAAATGTATTGGGGAAGTTTGTTTTGTGTTGAAAAAGCTTGGCTTTAAAAGAACAAACTATGCAATATTTAGACTTTAACTAGTTCGACAGTTCTAGGTAATAATGGTTTTTAGATAATTAATAAAAAAACGACATTTATTTTACTTTTTCAAATGTTTTAAACAGTTTTGTTTCATAAAAAAATATGTGGAAGCTTTTACAAATATCTAACATTAAACTCTAGCTTTTTCATAATAACTCTTATGATCTGAAATTATATATACATATATATGTATATATATATATATATATTTTTATATATATATATATTTATATATATATACATATTAGATTAAAGAAAAAAAACTAAAAATTGTAGAAAAAATTGCAAACATAACTTTATTTGACAATATTTTTTAATTGCAGGACTTGATGGATTGTCCGGATCAGATGGATATCCGGGCTTGCCAGGTGAAGTAGGGGATGTTGGATCGTCTGGGGAAAAAGGATTTCCTGGGACTGGTATTAAAAAAATTGGTCCACCCGGGCAAATTGGTCTAATTGGAGTTCCGGGTGAAAACGGTAGAATTGGTGTTCCAGGGCTTCCAGGTGCATTTGGATTTCCAGGATTACCAGGTTTGATTTTTTTGGTCCTACATACAAGAAATGGAAACGTAGGTCGTTTTTTTTATCGTGTTTTTTCCAATAACTAATCGAGTAGGCTAAATCGAGCATAGATCGAAAAACAACTAACAATGTTTTTGCGCCAAAAATTAAGTAATGTGTTTAAAATATAAAAGTGTTTAAATTATAATAAAGAATTTTTCAGCTTCAAAATTTTACTTATTTTCAAAACTTATTCGAACAAATTCTTATTTTGAAACTTAATGTAAAGAAAATTGAGACGGAATTCATTACGAAAATTCACTTTTGAAGTATTTAAGCGACTTTATTTTTAATAATTTACCAAAAAAATAAAGTATGTTGATGAAGAAATTATTTGAATTGATCATTTTTGAAAAAGAAGTTATTTTTTCTTTATTATGATAATGTTGAACTTTATTTTAAAGTTAAAATAAAATAAGTTGAAGTTTAAGTATTTATTTAGGTTAATTTAAACTCAAGTGATTTTTTAAAATAAAGCTTTAAAGAGATTTTATTCTGTATTTTGGAAATAAATTAAAGCTTGGATTTTCTTTTTCACATTAAAACACATTAAAATCAAGATAGACCTTTCCCGTATTTGATTTGTCAATTTTCTTGTTTATTTGTAATACTTTTCATTTTTTCTGAATTTTCAAAATTTTTTTCTATTATATTTGTGAAAAAACTTCTACTATATATGCCAAACGAAATAACAGGATAAAAATCTTAAAATTTTTTGATACGGAACGTTAAAAGAAAATTAAGAATATTTGTTCAACGATTGTCAAATATTTTTTAATTTAAGAGCAATAAAATTATTAGCAACCACACCTACGCTGCTAAACAATCGTTCTATGATATTAAACACAATTTTAGTTTTTGGAAAAAAAATTCTTAATTAGAAAAATGCCGATAAAATTTGCTGGTTACTTGACATTAGAGCGTTGGTCTTTAATTGATAATTTTCTATATTCCTTCTTTTGTTTTTTTTTGTGCTAGGATGTAATTTTTTTTAATTGGATGGTTTTTCTTTCATATTTTTTCCTATGTAAAAAATAAATTATACCTTAGCTTATGCACTAGCTGAGTTACAAATTCGAAACAAATTAGAATCGTAAAACAAAAAAAATATAACTTCAATAAATGTTTCACCATGTATATAAACATTCAAAAATATTTATGCATATTTATAATTGAAACCTTGTCTATTTTTTTTTGCATTGGAGTACTCCTAATGAATCCTCCGCTAAAAATACTTTTATAAACGGTATCGGAAAAAATCTTTGAAATGGCTTACTGTAAAACTTTTGCTTAAATTTCTTCGACCCTTTTTCAAACTTACATTCATAGTTTTAAACATTTTAAACTAGAAAGTACATGCTATGATGTTTTTCGATTT
Organism: Drosophila nigritarsus; assembly: GCA_035044305.1. NCBI lineage: Eukaryota > Metazoa > Arthropoda > Insecta > Diptera > Drosophilidae > Drosophila > Drosophila nigritarsus. The sequence continues at coordinate 10,431 of JAWNMF010000484.1, read as the reverse complement.
AAGTCAAATAAAAATTCAATTGTAACTCACTTTGAAGGATTTTTTGCTCTCGTATAAAAAGTAAAAATTAATTTTTGTTACCGCTAGATTTAGCTGAATTTTATGGGTGTCAATTTATGCACTTATGCCGTACACAAAATGTTCAAAAAATATAAAACGATAAAATAAAAAATATATTCAGCACAGTGAAACGAAACTGGATTTCTAAAAATGCTAACGGAAAGGAAATGTAAAATTTTGTCAAAAAAACACTGAAATGGTCATACAAAATGTAACGGTACAAAACAATACAGATTTTTAATGTTTATTTATCACTAATTTAAAAATAAATTAAACTCTAAAGAGTTTTCCATTTATTAATTGTAGGAGATGCCTGTGGTTATTGTCCTGATGGATTGCCGGGTAATGCTGGAGAACCAGGTAATCAAGGTCAAGATGGATATCGTGGACACCCTGGACCAGATGGTCTTCAAGGACAACCCGGCCTTATAGGTTTTTCTGGAAAATTTGGATTTCCAGGGCTAATAGGACTACCGGTCAATTTTTAAAATTTGTATTTCCTATTGTTTTTAATTTTGTTTTTTGACTTTGTAATGTTTTGTTGTTTTAGGGCATTGAGGGATTACCAGGGCTTCCTGGGTTGCCGGGCTTAAAAGGAGAAGCCGGCGAAATAATCGGTTCAATGGAAAATCCTCACGGAGTTCTAGGTTTAAAGGGTGAACGTGGAATGCCAGGTATTTCTTTATATATATACTTTTTCAGTATGTTTGTTGTGTATTTAAGCTTGTTTTTTTATTAAAATATATTTTTTAATAATGCAAAAATATTTAATAGGCCTACCTGGTCATGATGGCCCGCCTGGCATTCTAGGAAAAACCGGCAACCCCGGTGTACCTGGATTATTCGGGCCAATAGGCGAAAAAGGTTTGGTAGGAATTGATGGTAAACGAGGACGTAATGGAGCGGTAAATAGATTTTATGTTCATTTTATTTCTTGACACTCGGAAAACCGATAAAATATTTTTATTTTATTTTAGTTTTTTTAAAATATTTAAACGTTGTAGCTTAATTGATACTTAATTGAAAGCTTATTTTAGATTGGATTATCAGGGCTGAAAGGGGAGCAGGGTGATTCTTTTTCTGGCTTACCAGGACCCAATGGGTTACTGGGATCTTCTGGCGACGACGGACTTCCTGGTTTACCCGGTCTCACTGGCCCACCAGGGCCGCCCTTTGCTGGATTGATTCAAGGTCGCCATGGCGAAATTGGTTTTCCAGGTCTTCCAGGCGTAAAAGGAGAACGAGGGATTTCAGGATTACCAGGAAATTCAGGACTTCCCGGAGTTAATGGATTTCCTGGCTTGCCTGGAGAAAAAGGATTGTTAGGTATTAATGGAAAAAATGGTCGTCCTGGACAAAAAGGTAATCAAGGGCAGTTAGGTCTGGACGGAATGCCGGGATTTTCGGGCGGTAACGGAGCTTTAGGATTTGATGGCCTACCAGGACTTCCCGGTTTACAAGGTTTTATTATTTATTTTTTAAAGCGCCTTTCCGAATTGGTACTGTCATATAATGATTATTTTTCAGTTAGGTTATCATTTTTTTTGAATGCATTATTTGTTTAAATAATTTTTCCTAAAAATTAATTTTTTTATTTAGAACTAGTATATAATATTAATTTTCTTAACAAAAAGAAATAAAAAATCAGATAAATTTTAAAATTTAAGATTTATTTCTATGTGGTGTTAAAAAAGGCTTAAGCTTTTCATATTTTACCACGCTAGGCGTCAGCTGCTTCAATTAAATTTAAATGCAACATTGAGTTAAAAGGTATTGATTCTATTATTTTTTAAAAGCTCCTATTCTTTTAAAAGATTGTACAATTTAAGCAGATAGATACCCAACGATTCGCAAATATTTCCATTTGCATTGAATTATATATTTTTTTTATTATTTTAAGCTTACAACATTTGTTAAGAAACTTTCTAATTGGATATACAAATTGTTAATTCAGGGTCACCAGGAGAACCTGGAACGGGACAACCGGGTATAGTCGGTTATCCAGGCGCAAAAGGCAAAATTGGAGAATTCGGAGCAACAGGTCAAGCTGGTGTTCCTGGGTTATCAGGTCTGCCTGGGATTCCAGGGTCAGTGGGAGCAGCAGGCGAACGAGGGCTGGATGGTATTCTTGGTCGTCCTGGAGAGAAAGGAGAATTTGGTATAATTTATTTCTTGTTATATTAAGTGTGCAAATAAGTTTCCGCCGTTTTTTAAGGCATGAAGTTTTAACAAAAAACTATATTTTTAAACAAAATTTTTTATTAGAAATAATTTCCATTATTTAATGCAACATTTTCCCAAAGGCTGGACAATTTATGGATTCCGTTGTAAAAAAAATTTGCCGGTTTCGAGGCTATCCATTCATCAAGCTATTCTTGGGCTTCTTGGCGATTCTGAAAGTGCTGCTCTGCCAAACCGTGCGCCATTGACCGGAAAAGGTGATAATCTGATGGGGCAATGTCTGGAGAGTTTGGCGGGTTCGGTAAGACTTTCCATTTAAAATCCTTTCGGGTGTCCTTAATCGATCGTGCGACATGAGGTTTTGCGTTGTCATGAAGCAGTATCACTTTGTCGTGTCGATCCGCCCATTCTGGTCTTTTTGCTCCGAGTTGGTTGCGTAACTGCACAAATTGTTGTTCGTAGCGATTGGCAGTGACCGTTTTGCCGAGTTGGAGAAGCTCGTAGTACAGTATGCTGCGCTGGTCCCACCAAATACAGAGTAAGGCCTTTTTCCGTGGATATTCGGCTTTGCGGTCGATGTTGTCGGCTCACCTGGGCTCACCCAAGATCTTTTCCTCTTTGGATTGTCAAAGTAAAGCCATTTCTCATCGCCACGCCTCACAATACGATGAAAAGATTCCTTTGAAAACGTTCGAGCAGGATCTCGCACGTCGTTTTTCGTTGCTCTTTGTTCCTTTTCGTCAATTCATAGGGCACCCATATTCCTTCCTTCTGAATCTTCCCCATGACGTGCAGACGATGTGAAACAGCTTGCCTAGGGATGTTTAAGGAAACCAATAACTTTTTTTGCGTCTGAGCCGCATCTTCATCCAGCAGAGCCTGAAGTTCTTCGTCTTCGAACTTTTTTGGGGGTCCTTCTCGATCCTTATCGTTGACGTCGAAATCACCCAAGTTAAAGCGCTGAAACCATTCACGGCTGGTTCTTTCAGACGAAGTATCATTGCCATAAGCTTCCAAGATCATTTGATGAGCCTCGGAAGCTTTTTTCTTTAGATGAAATAGGAAAAGAAACGCTTCCCGCAAATGACGTTTTTGAGGCACAAAAGTTGACATCTTTAAAGCTAAAAATTAGGTCTTCTATAAGGTTATACAGGAAGAATAAAACATGAATAGATAGCATTTTTAACGTAGAAAACGATGAGAAAAATCGCAATGCATACAAATTTATTTATTTATGCATAATATATTAAATACAAAAACGGCGGAAACTTATTTGCATACCTAATACATACTTTATTTTATAAAATTTTCGTTATTATTAATTCATTGATTACAGGTCTTTTGGGAATTCCTGGAAAACATGGTCGACAAGGAAAAGCTGGTTTGCCTGGAACCGATGGAAATCCAGGCAATATGGGTTTGCCTGGCATCGCAGGACTTCTAGGCTTAATGGGGCCAAAAGGCAAATTTGGAATGCCAGGGTCGACCGGTATTCCAGTAATTAAATTTTTACAAGTTCTTATATATTAATATGTCATAATATTGTATATAATGAAAGGTTTCGTGTTCTAACTGTTCTCTGCTGGATCTTTAAATAAAAGAACTGGGCAACCAGAAACTTTTCAATGCCCTATTAGTTTTTTACTGTTTATTTGTTGATTATTTGCTGATTAGACTATATTCAAAATTTGAAAATTAATAAAATAAATTCAAACATAAAAACTTTCTGTCTGGTAGAAACTCTCTCTCGATATAATATATTTTATACTTTAGGGAGCAACAGGAATAGCGGGATTACCAGGATTTGCCGGAGAAGATGGTACAATTGGATTTCCCGGACAGCATGGTCTAACTGGTGATTCGGGCTATCTAGGCGAAGATGGGTTACATGGTCTTTCAGGTCAACCTGGTTCTGACGGTGTTGCGGGACCAGAAGGTATTCCAGGAGACTCAGGTATATTTTTAAGGTATATGCTTTTAAGATAATCAGTGATTCCTTTGACAATTTTTATATTTTTTCAATATTTAGGTTTTCCCGGATTACCTGGCACAGATGGAAAGCCCGGTTTACCAGGTGAATTAGGCAATCAGGGTTTATCCGGTTTACCTGGATATCGTGGTATCAATGGAATCTCAGGTGCGCCTGGACTGCGTGGAGATGACGGTCTTACAGGTTTAATAGGTTTTCTGGGGACACCGGGTAAACGCGGTCATGATGGTGTGATGGGTGAGCCGGGAATATCAGGAAAAAGCTATCCTGGACTTCCTGGAACAAAAGGTCAACTTGGCGAATATGGATATGAAGGGTTTTCCGGGCCGATAGGACTTTCAGGATTGCCAGGCATTATTGGTTTTCCAGGACACAAAGGAGAATGGGGTAATTTGACTTAATGAATATCATAGTAAATGGTAAACTGAAATATCTTTATTTAAATTAGAGATTAGTGCAAAAGTTAAAAATTCTACAGTTCTTTTTTGCAACGGCATACATTGCTTTTGTTGAATTCAGCACGAGTTTTTATTTCGCTCTAAGCAAATATTAACTTTTGTATTCCTAGCGGTAAACAGGCATTCGCTCCATTAATTAAATTCTTTCGTCAATGTTTAAAATTTAGATCCTTGAGATCGGTTTTAAACATTTCTTATATACTTTAAAATATTTACTACCTGCAATTTGAACGAAAGTATATAAATAATTGTTACCTATGGCCACGCCAATGCTTGCTTAACAATGTCATTACATTTTTTTTGTTATTTAGTAATAATAAAGGTCTTTAACAAAATATTTAGGCACTCCGGGTGTTGATGGTCTGTCAGGGTTTGACGGACTGCCAGGTGCACCAGGGCTCCCAGGTGAGCCTGGAACGGCTGGCTTAGTTGGCGCGAATGGGTTGGCCGGAATCAATGGAAGAAGTGGTTATCCTGGTGAGAAAGGATACCCTGGCAATGTAGGAAATAATGGCCTACCTGGGTTACCCGGAACACCAGGAATCTCAGGAATAAAAGGCAACAATGGAGAAAATAGTAACATGGGTATTACTGGTTACACAGGAAGCATAGGTTTACAGGTAGGTTTTAATTTATGTTGTTATGAAAAAATATACTTTTTATTTTATATTTGTTTTAATTATAACTAATATTGTACTATATTATATATTGAAGCGTAAGTATATTGATTAAGATATTGCTAGTTTTTTTTTATTTCGAGCAGATTTTAATATTGTTAGCATAAAAAAGGGTTAGAAATTAATTTGTTTGTTAGCTAACAGGGTCTAAAATATAGTAGTTTTTAACTTCAGTTTGTAATATTTTTTTATAAGCTTTGTAACAAAAACTCGACAAATTTGCGGTACAACCGAATATATGCTTTTTTTAATGTTATTAGGCGGAATGTTTTAAACAAAAGTATGCGGCTCAAAATTTAAAATTATAGGGAGAATCTGGATTGCCAGGAGTTGATGGATTTCCCGGAGACCAAGGTTTACCCGGTCGCTCTGGATTACCTGGTATTAAAGGAGAGTATGGAATTTATGGTTTGCCAGGCATTCCAGGAAAAGAAGGACTTCCCGGTTATCCTGGCGTTGGCGGTAACACTGGTTTGCCTGGTCTTCCAGGTCAAGATGGATACCCAATAATGAGTGAACATGGCGCTGCTGGCTATCCTGGAGTTGATGGCAAGCCTGGTCTACCTGGGCTGCCAGGATTATCAGGTAATTTTTCATTCACATATTTTTACTAAAGAATTAAAACATATTATTTTTATACTAGAAATTTTTTACAGGCAACACTGGACTTCCCGGGCTTCCTGGTGAAACAGGACTGCGTGGTGTTGACGGTAAACGCGGTATGTATTGATATCTATTAAAATCTTAATTTTGGGTTACAAAAAATAAAAATTTATTTAATTCCTTTATTATTTAGGACATCGTGGTAATAATGGATCACCTGGTTTACCAGGTTTTCCTGGCCACCCCGGTCCAAAAGGAGATAGTCATTTCCCAGGATTAGCAGGTCCACCAGGTCTTGACGGTTTGCTTGGACAACAAGTATGTTTAACTAAAATTTTAAAAATGGAAAAACAAATGAATTTTTTAGGGTGCTGTCGGTACAAGCGGTTTACCTGGAATTGCTGGCAATCGTGGGTTAGATGGTCGACCCGGTGAGACAGGCCCTATGGGTGAGCGCGGCATGAATGGCTTACTAGGATTACCTGGTTTAGCCGGGCGTGATGGTTCACCTGGAAGACCTGGTGAATCTGGACTTCCAGCTCCCGTGTCAGAAGTGATAATTAAAAAAAAACTAATTTCAAACATCAACACATTAACGATATTCATTTTTAGAATATTCGCAATGGAGATGTTGGCGAATTTGGATTGGCTGGCTTACCCGGTTATCCAGGCGAGCAGGGCATACCAGGTTTGTCAGGCCCACCAGGAACATGGGGTTTGCCTGGTCAGATTGGCCCCATCGGTGAACCTGGACTTCCAGGATTTGTAGGCGGCTCTGGAATTGTAGGAGATTTTGGGCTTTCGGGGCTTCCAGGCCATGTTGGACGCCCTGGACTACCCGGCCCCGCTGGCTATCCTGGTCCACCTGGTGGATGGGCTACATCACGTGGCTTTACCATTACGCGGCATTCCCAAACCACAGAGGTGCCACCTTGCCCTCCGGGAACACAACAATTGTGGTCGGGATATTCCTTGCTGTCTGTCATTTTTTTCACTTGTTCAATTGTGGCTTTTTTTCATGAATTAATATTTAGATATGTTCAAGGAAATGGGCGAGCGGCTGGTCAAGATCTTGGCTCACCAGGTTCCTGTCTGAGCAAGTTTTCTCCAATGCCATTCATGTTTTGTAATGTCAAAGAAGTTTGTCATTTTTCCAGCCGCAATGATTATTCATTTTGGCTTTCTACAGGCAAACCAATGAGCATGATAATGACACCTGTAATTTTTTAAACATTTTCTAATATTTTCAAGGCATGTTTTTTTTATAATAAAAAAATATCTTATATTAATGGCCTAAGCCATATATTAATGGATAACAATTAGCTAAATGTAAAGAAAAGATATAGAATTGATTATACGAGTCTGGAGCTTTCATTTTAATAAGTAGAATAGAGGAATAAATTTGAAATATATATACGTATTTTGCTTAAAAAAAATTCATAGCCCAAGTAACATTGTATTATATGTTAGCAAGTTAAGTATATGATTAGCACATTTTTAATATATTTAATTATTTGTTTTTATATATTAAAAATTCAGATGACCGGGCAAGCAATTATTCCTCATATTTCAAAATGTTCTGTATGTGAAAGTTCTACACAAGTGTTGGCTGTACACTCACAAGATTCTTATGTGCCAGAATGTCCTCGCGGATGGTCACCATATTATTCTGGCTACAGTTTTGCTATGGTATGCTAAAAAAATTTTTTTGTATAAATATACGTCAAAAGCTTTGTTTATTAAATTAAACAAAAAATAACTTTTTGTTTAATATATATCTTTCAGATTTCAAAATCTATGTAATAATATTAAATAAAGAGTTTTTGACAATTAATTCTATGTTTTTTTATGTTTAGCATACAGCTGCTGGCGCAGAAGGAACTGGACAAAACTTACAGTCGCCGGGTTCATGCTTGGAGGAGTTTTATGCCGTTCCATTTATTGAATGTCATGGAAAAGGTTCCTGCAACTTTTATGCGACAAATCATGGCTTTTGGCTCTCTATTGTGGAAAAGGTTATAACACTATTTAAAATATTATATTTAAATTAATTGTTTTTAGGATAATCAGTTTCGCAAACCAATGCCGCAGACGCTGAAGGCCGGAGGATTAAAAGATCGTGTTAGCCGTTGCCAAGTTTGCATTAAGAATTCGCAATGAATTTAAGGTTTTTTTTTCCAATCAAACTCGTTTCAAACATTAAATATTACAATTATTTTTTTTATAAGGCTTTAATGCACAATATTTTCTCTTGTTCATCATCACTGCCGTACATTTTTCCCTTTGCTTTTAATCAAAATTGAAATTTCATTTTAACACAATCAATTGAATATCTATTTAAATAGTCACTGTGATGTAACACTTTCTAACGTATTAAAAAACAAAATTCTGCGCCAAAACATAGGCAATTTTTTAAATTCCAATGTTTGTGATATTTTTTAAATTTAAAAATTCGTCTTCTTTTGGCAGAAACGTTTTTATCAATTCAACATGTTTTCAATTTTATTAATTTGTTTGCTTTAATAGTAGAACCAGGATATTTATGCACCACATTTTAAATGTATTGCACAAGTTATTTTTTGTTATTTTTATTCTATTGAAATATGACACAAAACATGTCATTTGCAGCTATTTTTTCATACAATTGTTTTTCTCATTAACTATAAAGTTATTGCATTTTCAACAAAATCATTATACATTTTTTCATATTAAATGATGCTAGCATCTGTTTTCGACATATTTCAGGCTTTTTGACACGAAGTTGGTGAATGCGGTTCGTTTTATACAATTTGGACTAAAAAATCTATCAATAAAAAATTTTGGAAATTTTTTGAGAAAGTTATAACAAAATATTTTCTGACTGTCTGTCAAAAAAAGATCAAAAAAAAAAAATGACGAACCCTAGCGCAAAATCCTGAATAAAAATAACTCGGTATATAAGGAATGGCACATTTCTTAGTTTTCGGTGGGTGGTTTCGCAAGCCATCTGTGACTCTATGCTTGGATTTTAGAGCACCTTGGATAGCACGGCGAAGATTTCCTTGAGTCCCTGCATACTGATGACGGTATGCATGGAGCCCAGCATTGCTGGGGTAGAGGGCCTCGGTTCTAGCGATGGTAGTCGTGTTGTTTGAAGGGAACAGATCTAGAAATTATATCTGTTACCCCAAAAAAAAACGCTTAAAACTAAGGGTTTTGTTAAAATTTTGTATGTTTACTGTAGGGTTACTGTATACAAAAATTTTCAAAATCATAAAATTTTTTTTATTGAATTTGAAACTTGTTTCTATATACTTTTATGATTGTTTTGTTTGAAACGTTTACTGTAGGATTACTGTATACTTTTATAATTGGCGGCAAATTTCAAATTTTGTTTATACTTAACCTATGGGTTTCCCCAAAGCAAATAAGGTGCTTAATTATGTTACTGTCGCGTAGGGTTACTGTATACTTTTGTGAATTTCAAATTTTTGCATTTGTTTATACTTAACCTATAGGATATGGGTTTCCCAAAACCAAATAAGGTTACTGTATAGTTGTTTTTTGGTTACTGTATACTTTTAATATTGTTTTACCGTATACTTTTAGGATTGTTTTACTGAAGGTTTGCTGTAAGGATGTTTTACTGTATGCTCTTAGAATTGTTTAACCGTATACTAGGGTTGTTTGACTGTAAGGTTACTGTTAGGGTTGTTTTACTGTTGTCGCGAGTACGCGAAAATTAAATTATTTTTTGTTGTTTAAAGTCGAAATGGTCTTGACACGAACAAGCGCGCCAATTTCATTGTTTAAAATTTTTCGTCAAGACCTTTGTTCTTTTCATTTTTAGCTTATTGTTTGTTTTTTGCTAGCTGCGAGTCAGTTGTTTCTTGTTTAAATTTTGTTATCTTAATATTTTTGCTACAAGTTGGAGTTTTGTGTCCAGTCATTAATTACTTGTTTGGGATTATAATAAAGAAAAATAGTTTAATTTCTTTTTTCTTTATATAGCAATCTAAGGTAATTCCCAACAACTGTAAGGTTACTGTATACTTTTGGGATTGTTTAACTGGAGCGGTTACCGTATACTTTGTTTATAATTGTTACCTATAGGATGTAGGATTACTGTATACTTTCAAATTATAGTATGCTATTAGGCTTGCTATACTGTATATTTTTAGGTTTGATTTATTGTAGGGTTACTGTATATTTTTAGGATTATGTTTACTGTATAGTTTTATGATTGTTTTACCGAAGGTTTGCTGTATACTTTAAGGATTGTTTAACTGTAGGGTTACCGTATACTTTTAGAATTGTTATGACCGTATACTTTTAGGATTTCTATACTGTATATTTTTAGGTTTGATTTACTGTAGGGTTACTGTATACTCTTGGGATTGTTTTACTGTAGGGTTTGCTGTATATTGTTAGGGTTATTGTACTGTAAGGTTACTGTATACTTTTGGGAATGTTTTATTATAGG